>BHFT01004149.1:0-56172 GCA_004320025.1 Laticauda laticaudata
CAGCCTGAGTTGTCTTCTTAGGGGCTAGAGCCTTAGCTCTGATTTTTGCAGCCACTTCCCTCTGAGCAGTATGTTGTCTGTGTCTTTTTCTTTTAGTGGGTTGGAGGCCCTGTTCCACTGGGGGGGGAAACTCTGCATGAGTACTGTCCTGATCCATTTTAAATAAGCAAGGCTCAAGCGTTGAGAGAATGGCTCTCAAAAGTGCTTAAGGATGGCAGAGGGTGGAACTGGGTCTTTGGAACCCTGAAAATGGCCGCCAGGCCACCTAAAATGGCCATTCACCTCGTGTCTGAAGAGACTGCACTCAAAGAGGGCCACTGCTCGTTGATGGCTCCAAGAAGTGAATTTCGCTCCTTAGGCTATTGCAAGCCCCAAGCAATCAGATCAGCCAGAGAAGGAAGAGATGTCTCCCACGTGATCAGCTGGCTGGCTCTGTTATCAGTTTGCCAATCAGTTTTACCATCGGACAAACTGCAGCTATGGGGAAGGTCTCAGATGCTTCCCTGCTTGCTTAGCAGTGCTTGGGAAAATGTTTATCCTAACGTTGCAGGAGAACGGGGCCCCGCTCTCCTGAAGTTGCAGCTGCCTAGATCCCCGGGAGCTGATTGAAGCATGGGTAGCTTCTGTAGAAAATCACTGAATAAAGCTAACGCTTTCAGAGACACAGCTTGTGACTTCAAGAAGCTGAGTCGAAGCTGGGGATTCTCCCGGGGCTGGCTTTTTATATATACAAGTACAGACCCAGCTTAATGATGTCATAAGAAGGAGAAATGGAGGAGAAATGTCCTTTTCCCCAGATTTCAGGATTCCCTCCCTGAACTCATGCAGCTTTGGAGATACATTACCCCATATCAACTCCAATGTTATTGCTTTATGCATTTTTAATTGCATTTTAATGGTGTAGTTTATAAACATAATTATTATTACCAAGATTATTGACAGCCTGAGTTACTATAAGTCAGTTTCCCACATGATAGGAATTGTGCAAATAGTAAGCATCAATGAAAGCAAATAACAAAATTGAAAAGCCTATTTAAAACGACGATGTTATAAAAAAAAAGGTCAAGTCAAATATTTAGGATCCAGAATATTTACTTCTGATTAGGTTGGAAATAAAATTGGTCACCAGTGTGGCTCAGAGTTAATGTAATTTCGGAGGTCTAATTAATAACCACTGCAAGATAACTGGACATTCAATGTAGCTTCCAAGTAACCTTCCCAGGAAGACTCAGATTATTATAATTCAACAAGAAAGTTTAGAATTATAGATAACAAGCCAAATCCATTTTCACCTGGCTTACCAAATGAAGCCCTGCCCAGATCTTGGGGTGCAAGATAATTATAATTAATGAACGATAAATGTTTAGAACAAGGGTTTTTCAGGATCCTGTTGCTGAAAACAAATCCTGAGAAGTCCTGAAGGAGGTAGCTTTTGATGTCACCTGACAAGCCTTCTCCCTTTTAGATTCGGTTTAGGGACTAAGGAATAAAAATATTTTTATTTTTCCTTAATCTATTACAGGAAATTTCTTTTTTTACCTCAGTCCTTGAAGAAACGTTTTGATGGAACCCGTTCAAGTATTCAAAAATCCTTAGTGGTCTGTGGAACCTAATTAGAAAAATTCCACTTTATAGCAGCTTGATTTTTTCCTCTGAAGACAGAAAAGAGGAGACAATTAGGAGGAAAAAGAAGAAGAAGGGAGAGAAGGAGAAGGAACAGCAGCACACATTAGATTTCCATTTAAAAATGAATATATTAGTTCTATCCTGAAATCAAATACAATACATTCTGCACTTGTTTTCCTTCTTAATAAAAAATAATTTAAAGGAACAATTACTCTGAAAACGGCCTGAAATATCAAAAGTGAATATTTCAAGTTTAATCTTGTTTTACTAATGTCTGAAAGTGATCACTTGGTGGCCATCCAAATATCTTTCAAGAACAAAGCACTCTTTTCTCTCCAGACATATATCTCTATCACAACATTGATATCCTTTTCTGACATCTTGCTTGGCTGTCTCGGGAGAAACAAAATAGGTACAAAGGCTGAATTATATTCACGCTGCTTCTAGTGACCCTTCAGGACCATGGGGCAGAAGCTTAAAATACAACTTTTGATACCAGTTTAAAGTGTAGTGAATACACACAAAATTCTAAGATATACGAGTGGATTAATTCATTGGCACAGAGTCATAGGATTCATTCCTATATAGTTTCTATCCCAATCTTTTTAGCAGTGTACAAACGAAAAGATCCTCTCTCTATATGGCACATGATTTGACAGCTACTTAATCCATATTAATAACACAGAAAATTGCCTTATATTTTATGAGTTTATTGGCTCAGTTAGCTCAGTATTATATACTCAGATACATTGGGTCAACCAGTAGAATTTCCAGCAAGCATAATCTGTAGAGCACCAAGTTGGAGAAGACTGATTTACACAAATAAATCGTGGTTCTCCAGGATGTCAGACGTAGGTGATTCCTAGCCTAATCTGGTGATTTAGGAAAGACTTTCCCCATTTTTCTCTCCATAAATTACAATACATTCCTTAACTTTTCATAAAAGACATGATGGTGAACAATTTCCTTGAAAAGTCATATGGGAGGATCAAGGCAAACTGTGGCTGACCCTGGTCACAGCAAAAACTTTTATATTTAGTTTTTAAAATGTATTATGAACAGGGTGCAAGGCAAGCAATTGAATACAAGCATGATTTTAAATATATATATATTCTTTTTATAGTTTTGCTTTAAATGAGTTTTATAATGCTTACCAAATAAAATGATAGAAAAACCACACTTCCTTTCATTCCTGGATTTATGAGTGTGTATCTGTAACTGAGAATAAAATATAAACTCCACATAATCAAAGAATGGAGACATGAAATGGAGCAGATTACACACGTGTTGGCATACCCAGGTTATTAGAAGAGAAACATTTCCACTGAATTAGCTAAAGTATGATGATGGCTTCAAATTATCTAATCAATATTTGTTTAGAAAATCGCACAACAAGAACAAAGCATTTTTAACATGTTTAAAGTGGGAAGGACATGTCCTCAGCCTTTTGTATTAGCAGAAGATACTTTTATCATTTATGTTGTCCTATTTAAATAATTCAATAGCTGGTATGGATATAATTTTCTTACAAGCGAATGGAAGTAATTTTGAAAAACTGCCTAAGACAAAATTAAGCTTATTTTATCTGGCAGTTACACATTACCTCATGCCTCTCTATACTCAATCCCAGAATAAAGCACAAAACATTTAGTACCAATGGGACCATCATGGCTTCTCCAACAACTAATCAAATGAAGTAATACATCCTTCAAACAAACTCTGGTTAAGTCAATCTGCCTTTCTTTTACTGCCTTTCTAAAAGACTCAAGAATGTGTTTTGAAGTATGGCCTTTTAGTTGTTATATATCATTCAGTGAAAGACAAAATTAAATGGTACATATTTTTACAATCACATTTTTTACAATCAAGAACATTGTACAATTGTCTGGTCTCAATAATTCCAAACCAAAAATCGGTAGAAAATGCCAACTGCTTCTAAAAGCTGAGATTTTGAGCTATTATTTTGCCAGTATGGGACTATTTGGAAGGGTGGGGAGGAAGCATAGTTGTTAGTCAACTGTTTCAAGTTCTGTCACAAATTTCACAGGTGAATATTAAGTTTAACTCAAAGCTACTACATCTACCTCAAAATAGTTAAACAAATCAGCTTAATTAATAAGACCTGTTAAGTTCTAAATAAGTCTGATTGAGATGTTTCATGGAAACATTCTTGACTGCATTTCGCTGTGTGCAAAACTTAATATTCAGGAAATATTTGGGAAGCAGCAGAATGTCTCTTTTTCTTCTAAAATTACGGAAAATGCACTTGTCCTGATGCTGGTCTATTAATTTTCCAAATGTACACCTTTAGAAACAAAATTTCAAGGCCAGACTATGTAATACTCGGCAACACATTCTACTTTTGAAAATCTATTAGATCATGACCATAATTGTTGGATTGGGATGGTCTTGGGACCAAAAAAAGGCTGAGTGTTATCTAAAACACCCCATTTGCAATGTGCTTTAATTCAGTCAACTTCCATCCCAATTACAAGGTATGAAAAATGTTGAAGCATCCCATTCAGTTTTGACTTCACCAAAATAATTCCAACACTCTATTCTGAATTTGTAAGAAGTATTCCAAGCTTTAAAAATAGGCACACCAACTATAAAATGCAAGTCAAAATTGACGTGTTCTTATGATGGAACATTTTCAGGAGTGCTGCTTCAGCCTCTATTGCTCACTTTGATTGCACAACACAAATATCAGGATTGTGCAGCATTCTTGGGACAAACTGCCACACCTGGCTTTAACCTAGGAAACTCAAGTGTCATATTTTGAAAAGACACCAGCTCCAAAAAAAACCATGAGTTAGATGGGGGGAAAAAACTAAACTTGATATAATTTAAATTGATCTCAAACTTAAATTCATGAAACCAGTTGGTAATCCAGTTACAAACTGTACAATTCCTAAAAAAGACAACTACAATATAGAATCCTGCCACTTGGAAAAATTCCAAAACTGATTATGTCCCAGTCATAATTGTGCAAAACAGGCTAATAATATCTAATCTGCTCCCTAGAAAAAAAGGAAGCAAGTTCCTTACAGATTCATGGAATTAGCCTCCCAATGAAGTAATTGGGGAAAAGTCTTGCAAGCTTCTGATTGTGCAGTGTGCCCTTTCATCTGAATGGAATCTTTATACAGATCACACCTGGAACATAGAAAATAGATTAATATTGAATCAAACCAGTGGGTCCATTTAGTCTAATAGTACTAGTGACATTGACTGGCAGTGGCTCTTTAGGGATTCAGACAGGAATCTTTCTAACCTATCCAGCAGGACCATATATTTTCTAAATCTTTAGGTTCAAGCTAGTGTCAACTCCTTCTGCTTCGTTGGAGTGATGCTCTGCTTGTGATTGAGCAATGGCTTACCTTGCGAGATCAACTAACCAATTGCATCAAGGTCAGCTGAGGCATCTCTATAATTTCCAGAAAATAGCACAGAGATGCCATCTAGCAGTCACACTGGAGAATTTCCAGATTTTTAGCATTTCTTCTATTGGAAATATCACTCCATAATATTCAGTACATAATGTTATGTTTCTCATTATAATCTTTTGATTCCAGTTTGTAGTTTTGCCTGACCGGGGCATCAAACTAACAGCCCATGGGCCAGATGTGCCACACCTGGCCACACCCACACCAATTTTAGCAAAGAGGGGGAAAGTCGCAATATGTCACGTGACGATGCTATGATGATACAAGTTTGGCACTCCTGGCCTAAGATCTCAGCAATACCCAGAGAACTAGATAATGTCCCTGATTTGTATCATTAGAGTAAAAAACAATATTTTCATGGTAGTCAAAGAAACAGAAATTCCTCTCAGTGTTAATACATGCTATACTTTAGCCAAAGTACTAAAATAAGTCTTCAATGCATTTGCCACATTGAAGACTTGTTAAAAAAAAATGAAGGTACTTCTTCATTAATAGCTAATTAAATGCAACTCATGCAATGCTTTGAATAAAATAGGGAAAATTTAAACCAAGCTTGAGGTGAAATCCTGTAAAAAATAAATTCATAAAAACTGATTTCTGTGTCAATGGATCTTAATCATGGCAATATAAAAATATTGTGTCAGAGTTAACCTTAGTAGATCTAAATGCACTGAAATATTTCTGTGACTGCACTTTCTGAATCTCTAGAGCATGTCTAAACACAAAAATCCATATGAGATTTCTTGATTTGTTAAAAAAAAATGAGTTGTAGGATACATCTTAAAAAGTACTGTTGGTCAACCTGCCTGTGTAGTTAAATACTTTAAGCAAGTCATATTCACTGGAGATAAACAGAAGTTTATCAGATAGCATGAGTCTCCGACAATTTATTTTCCATATTACTGAAAGAAGTTCTTAAATAGGGTCTTGTATTATTTTTCTTTTAAAATAGACTTTAAAAGAAAAAAAATGCAAGGCCTTAAGTCTCCACTGTGAGTATATACATTTTATATACATACATACATACATACATACATACATACATACATACATACATACATACATACATATACACAGAGGGAGAGAAGAGTGGTTAGAGTGCAGTACTGCAGGCTACTTCTGCTGGTGCCGGCTGCCTGCAATTTGGCAGTTCAAATCTCACCAGGCTCAAGGTTGATTCAGCCTTCCATCCTTCCAAGGTTGGTAAAATGAGGACCCAAACTGTTGGGGGCAATAAGCTGACTCTGTAAACCACTTAGAGAGGGCTATAAAGCACTGTGAAGCAATATATAAGTCTAAGTTCTATTGCTATTTTCTACACATGGAAGTAAGGGTCAGTTTAATGTACTGGTTAAAGGTTAAAGAAATTGGGCGACTATGAGTTCTAGTCCTGTTTTTGGTTCAAAGCCAGCTGAATGACTTTCGCCCTAAGAAGAAGGCAAGGGCAAAACTACTCCTGAAAAGAATGGCTAAGAAAACTGCCTGGATTTGTCTCTGTCGCCTCCTAGGGCTCAGAACTCACTCAAAGGCAAAAAAATAAGTAAACCTAAACTACATAATTTGTGAAATGGATGAAATTCAGTACTTCTGAGAAATTAAAAGAATTTTGCTCGAGGCTGTTTCTAATTTTGTTGTAGAGGTTCTCTGCCTAGGTTTAGAAAATACCAGGAGGCTTTAGTTAATGTGACATCATTGGATGAAGTGACACTTCTTTTTAAAGATGTTTTCTTCCACCTTTCTGTCCGGGAAGGTCCCTAAGGTGGCTTACATAACACAGCTCATTATAGTAACATTGAGATTGCTTTTAACCCCTTTTGTAATGTTAAAATAGTGTTCCAATATTCTCTGATATGCCACAATATTCTCTAATGTGCCATGTACAGAATGAAAGGTCACTGCTGACATATATAATCTCTCCATATAATAAAAAAGCACAATCTCAAATGCCTGTAGCAGGAAAAAAAACAAGACTTATCCCTGTTTTTCATCCTTGCTCATTTACATAGCTACCTGCATAACATATGCGAATTCTTTCCTGTCACTATGAACTTAGATATTTCAGGGCTAAACTAAGCAACAAAAGTATAATATAGTATTGGAAGTTGGAAAGCAGTTGATTTTATTTATTTATTTTGTCAACTTCATGCCTCTTGACACTGGCTTGCTGTTTTTTTATCCACTCTGTTTTTACTACCTGTGGAACAAAAATAGGAATATAATTCTCTTTTACGTATGCATAGAAATGCACGGGAATTAGGCCATTCTGAGCAGAAAAGAATGGCCCTTCTCTTCCCTCTACCGAAACTCATAGTTTGGTAGAATAAGATGTTTGGCATATAGGACATGCCAGGAAGGATTATTTTTGGGAGTTTCCAAGTAGGACCATGATGTTAGCTGCCTACTTAAGATCATTGGAGAGCCACTGCTAGTAAGAGCTAATAATAGGTGCTAGGTGATCCAAGAGAATATTCTATGTTTATATGGATAATTTTCATTAGAAGACTGTCAAATCATCTTACATTTTTTTCTGCCTTTCCAATCTGTTGCTGTTGCTGTCTAGAAATGGTAGATTTCAAATCACATTATTTCCAACATCTTAGTCAGGAAGGATGGGAAATATGGCTGGAGAAGGCTGGTCTAGTCTACACTTAGGTTTGGCTGAGGAAAAATTCTATTTGGATTGAAACTCAAATTCATTTCTCTTCAAAACTGATTGGGCCATGTATGCTGCCTTCCCATTACAGATTCATGCTTCCTTTCTTCCTCCCTCTTTTACATAAGGGTGTGAAAATATTTACGTCTAGGAAATGTCCAGACCATTTTGTTTGTTTGACAAAGAGGGTGACAAACCACATGAATTCATGCCACAAGAACAATATAATCATTTTAAAGTTTGATTAGATTTGATTATTATAATAGATCAGGAGTGCCAAATATATGGCTTGTGGGCTAGAGATAGCTGCCAGCACTGCTACCTCTACCAGTAACCCTATAGCCCCCTAGAAGTAGCTCCCTCCCAATATGGTTCATTTTATTTTCATTTCCTGAAATTTGGAAGAATGTTAAGAGAGCTTAAATCTTGCAGAATTTAAAGCTAAAGAAACCTAAAACAATGAGGCACAGATCCATCTAGTTTTGACTGTGGCCTTTAATATACTGTACAAAGCTTTCAAGCTCAAGGAAACTGTGCTAATCTTGAATAAATTAACACAACCTAATTTTATGATAATTTCATATGAACTACAAGTAGGCCTCAACTTATGACCACAATTGAGCCCAAAAATTTCTGTTGTTAAGTGAGACATTTGTTAAAAGAGTTTTGAACCATTTAGGACCCTTCTTGCCACAGTTGTTAACTGAATCACTGCAGTTGTTAAGTTAGTAACCCGGTTGTAAAATGAATCTGGTTTCCCCATTGACTTTGTCAGAAAATCATAAAAGGTGATCATATGAACCCGGAACATGGCAACTGTCATAAATATGAGTCAGTTGCCAAGCATCTGAATTTTAATCACATGACCATGAGGATGCTGCAAACATTGTAATTTGGAAAAATTGTCTTAGTCACTTTTTTCAGTGCTGTTGTAACTTTGAACAGTCATTAAATGAACTATTTGTAAGCCAAGGACTACTTGTACTGTAATCCTGTAATGAATTATTTCATTATTTACTACCATTTATGAAAGCAACTTTAAAAAAAATTGAGAGATTTTTTTCAAAATAATTTATGAGTCAGAAAAAAATGNTCATTATTTACTACCATTTATGAAAGCAACTTTAAAAAAAATTGATTTTTTTCAAAATAATTTATGAGTCAGAAAAAAATGTTAATAACAACCATTTACTGATGATATTATTGAGGCCACTTAACTCAACATGGCACTGTTTTTTTAAGGGAGTTTCTAAACTGGCGTTCTTTGAAGTATTGTGGCATCTTGCTATAAAATGCATCAAACATCAAGATGTCTGTAGCCTAAGGATCAATTAAGTGAGTTGGGATGGAAATTCATTTTCCTTCTGCCTCTAGGTACTTGGTTGGGAGGACAACAGAATTCCCTGTTGTAGATAAAAAGATTCTCAGATCCTGGCAATCACAGCACAAGCAAGTGAGACATGCATATACAACTCTTGTCCACACAGTGGCTCAGATTATCTCTCTGATCCTCAGCAAAGCTTAAGCCATCCTCTACCTCATTTCCTTATTTTTAATCAGTGTTCAGCTTTGCTTCAAGTGGAGAAGTCCCAAAACCCAGATAGGGTATGGCCAACGTTATTTTAAGCTTCTTTTCCTTTTCAATCTGAACAGAAGGCGCGACTGTCTTTTATGCAATTCGTCCTGATAAATTGCAGTCAAATAATAAGTCTACCGGAACATGAAATTAGCAGAGCTGCAGGTACACATTTTCTAAATAATGGCCTGTATTAAATTTATCATGTGTGATTTCCCATTCGCTCTTTCCTTACTACATCATGATTTCCAGAAACACTGCTTTCAACTTAGAGCTCAATTGTCAGCTTAAAGTCTATGTTTTCAGTCTGAACAATTCCGACATCTCTTGAGATATAAAACATGCTCTTCTTTGCATGTCAAATATCTTCAAAATACATGTTGGCACCCACCCTGTGGCAATGCTGAAGACCTGTACTTTTTATTTTTTCCAAGTCCATGTCCCATGTTATATATAACTAATATGCAAATTGTTCACTAAAACTTTGAGGTTTATGCCAAACAGTACATGGTTCAGGAATAATATTGGGCCTACCATGGTTCAGTAATCTCTTCCCCATACATTTGGATGGGACCTTTTTTCAGAAGTTGAATGAATGATGGTCAGATAGTCAAATTAAATTGTGCAAAACCATTCTTATTGGTTTCTAAAAACATACATCATTCCAGGCACAGTAAATCATTTTTAAATGTACAAATTCATTTTTTTAAAAATAATCACTCCAACTCTTCTTCAACCTGGAAGGAATAGCAAATTACAAAGGAAACCCCTTTTTTTCTGCGATAAAAAGGACCATGGTTTTTTTAAAAAAATCATCAGCTGCTCCTATTTTTGGAGTATTTGATGCATTCTCTGATGGCTATAAATAAACCAGCCCTCACCAGTCACTTGGCTATCCTGGTGTCTGTTCTAGTTAGCACCGGGGACAACTTCCAGAGTCTAACAATGGGGGTGGCATTATTCCAAAGGGGGAACCCATTGCACCCTATTGCTCATTTCCAACCTTCATTGGTTTAATTTCTCAATAAATCTGCCGCCCCACAAAACAAACTTGTATTTATAAATTTGGGGAAAGTCCATCTGTCTTGAAAAAGGGGAGGGGGGGNGAAAAAAAATTGGGGGGGGGGAGAAATAAGTGAACGCCACAGTAGTTCCAGCTGTTGGAGAAAATAAGCTGCAGAATCCTCGTGTTGCTCACCTCTCTGGTCCCTTTCCAACATTACGTGCAAATACACACACGCGCATACATATATATACATACATATATACATATACATATATATATATATGCGTGTGTGTGTGTGTATATGTATATATATATACATATACATCATACATACATACATTACATCATACATATTATACATACATACATACATACCATACATACATAATATATATATATATATATATATAACACCACGCGTTAAGTACGTCGTGCGAAGACAATAAAGCAAGTGGGTTCGTAGGCATGTGAACACATTTCTGGCGAAAACACTAGCAAGCTCTTAGCGGATCCGATGGCATCCAAATCGATAAAATGCAATACAAAATCTCCCCCGCCGCGCATCCATCTCAAAAACTACCCCACGTCCAAAGCACACACCCAGAACCACAAGAGATCCCATTGCTCCTTCCTTCCATCCAAACACAAACGGGGCTGGCGGTGGTTGGGGGAGGAGGGGCAGACCGACAACAACAACTTGCAGAGGAGCCCTAATTTTCAAAGTAGTAGCACGCCCGAGGTAGTCCTGCACTCGGGGGGGAAAGAGCAGAGAAGGACGAAAGGAGGGTTGGTAGGAGTGGAAAGAGCCTGCTCTCCTACCTTGGAAGAGTCCAGCCCAGCCAAAGAGCCAAAAGCAAAGGTTGAGGAATGCGGGCGGAAGGCCTGCATGCTGCTCCGGGACCTCGGCGACCGCTGCTCTTCTCTTCTTCCTTTTTTTCTTCTTCTTCTTCCCTCTCCTCCTCTCTCCTCCTTGAACTCTCCTATATTCAGTCACTGCAGGGACCCCTGTAGTCAGTCACACTTCTGCACGCTCGCCCGCCCGCCTGCCTGCTTGCCACAGCCAGAATGCTGGGAGGCGGCAGCGGCGGCGAGCGGCGGCGGCGGCAGCTCGGGGCGCACATTCATTCCGCAGGCATCCTCCTGAGGCGAAAGGGCGGTGAGGCAGAGGCACCCCAGTCCAAAGAAGCCGGGGTGGGGGGGGGAAGGGAGAGAAAAGGCCAGGCGGGAAGAAGGAGGGTGGGTGGGCGCGTGGGTTGCGCCCGGCCGGCAGCTGCCCGCAGGTGCGCGGCTCCCTTTTCTCCGTCAGCACGAGCCGCCCGAAGAAAAGTTTGCGCGTCGGACCCAAAAGAAACGCCAGACAAGCCTGCGCTTTGTCAGCGCGGAGGGACATCACCGGCCGACCTGGGGAGGGGAAAGGAGGGGGGGGATAGGCGGGAGAGGGAGGGAAACGCTCTCATGGGGAAGGTTTGATAAGTTGCGAGGGACATCGGGAAGGAAGAGGAGGTTCGCTCTCTGGTGGGAGTGGGGAGGAGGACCACGCAGCGAGGGATTTCCCGCCTTCTGACTGCCGGTTTGTTTTGGGAGCCCCCGCATGACGACATGTATGTTATGTATGTATTATGTATGTATGTATGTTGTATGTATAGTATAAATTATATATATATATATATAAATATATATATATATCATATATATAAATATATTATACATATAAATATATATATATTATATATATTATATATATATATATATTATATATATATAGTGTGTGTGTGTTGTTTAGCTCTTCGGGTAGTATCCCACGTCATTATTAGTTCTGTTAAAGTTAGGCAACGTTTCAGCAGAATCTCATCTGCCATATTCAGGCTTCTTGTGTGGATGTGTCTCACAGTTAGCCCTGGACAGACCACATTGGAAGAATAAGTAGCCCGCCTCGATGAACAGAAAAATGCAGTTAAAAAGCTGAACACACCTCCTCACATGTCCACACAATGAAAACCAACAAGTCACAACATCAACTTCAAATGCACTTAAAACCCTAGCCACTATAAGAAAACCCCAACCACAGAATCACAAGAACCAATAGAGATTGAAAAAGACCTGAAAGCATGAATAGAAGAGATGATTCCACCAGATGTCAAATCATTTGGAAGCCTGCATCTCAAAATAGAAAGATCTCACAACCCAAGCCAGGCAAACGACCTGGGCACAAACCAGACTCCTCTATAGCTCCAACTCAAACACCCCCCCACGGAGCAATCAGGTAAACCCAGCTTGCTGATGAAGAGCAGCTTGCTAATGAAGAGCAGCGCCTTACACACGGAGCCCAAGCTGCACTGAAAACCTCCCACACAATAACAGAGTGTTGCCAGCCAATCTCAAAGCCACAAAAACAACCAGAAAAACTAGAAACACCCATCAATCAAACCTCCAAGTCAGGACACAGACCCAGGCTCCTAGCAATCTCAGAATGGACAGCCTCAAATTTGAAACCAGGAAACTAACTCAATACAGGAAGCCTTGATGATGGCAGATGAGATTCTGCTGAAACGTTGATACAAACTTAACAGAACTACAATGACGTGGATAATACCCGAAGGAAGCTAAACAGCACCATGTAAGTCAACCGCGAAGCTGAAAAAACACAATATCTACCTCTTCGGGAGGAAAATAACAGCCAGAATAAAAGCTATGAGAGACCTGGAAGTTAAAGAGCAGGAATTACTATGTTGACCCTAAAATTCCTATGCAGCTGCAGAGCCAACAATGTTAACACCACCGTGCGTCAAATAAACATTTCATAGAAACACAGCAGGCTACCAAACGTATCTTGAAAAGGACAGAGATATCTCTACTCAGAATGAAGTCACAGTAAAGTCCAATTCAATCAGTTAAACAAAGATTGCTAGCACTACACCTGGAATTGAGCAACAAATCCACCCTCTCTTGGATAAGATAAAACAACTTACAAACTTGAGAGTTGAAACTGGAAAGCACTTACAAAATGATAAACTGTCAAAAACACTAAAAAAATTAGAAAATGACAAGAAAATTCCAATAAACCCACCACAACACCTGAAACAATTAGTATACAAACTTTTCCAACAGAGAAACTCAACAAACAGAAACAGATGTCCTATCCAAAGGAGTTCCAATTATGCCATAGCCCCAAAAAAATCCAAACAGAATCCTCATATGTGCAGTAGATCAGCCTACCCAAATTTAATAACAGAAGAGCTGACAGAACTAAGACACCAGTTAACTTCACATCTTATGCACAACGAAACCACCCAAAAATAATTGCAAGATGAATCAGAGCGTTACAAATCCCTGAAAAATGATAACAGCATATAATACTCCCAGGAGACAAAGGAAATGCCAACATGTAGTAATGACAGAAAAGGTATGAAACAAATTGACAAGACCTACTCAAGACTCCACAATACAAACCTAATAAACACCTAGAACCAACACATATCTGGAAACAATTAAACCAAGAAGAAAATTATAACCAGCCACAAAGCAAAGAAACAACGGAGATCATCCAGAGAAAATCTAAGATGCCCCAAATTATACGACCTCCAAAATACACAAGAAGGCCATAAACCTCAGACCCCATAGTGAGCCCTCCATAGGAGCACCATTTACAAAACCTAGCTACATACTTAGCAAACAACTACAAGCCCATGCTGAAACCGCAGCTTCATATGTACAAACTCATACCACTTCTTAGAAGTGATGCAAAAGCTCACCGTAGAACAAGAAGAGTACTCTTGTAAGTTTCGATGTGGTTCAACTATTCACGTCAAATCCCAATAAAAGAACTCTTGGAAATCATCAAAAATAAATACCAACCACTAAAAACCTCATGGAACTAACAGAACACTGCCTAAACCAACACATTTTCATATTACAAAGGACAAAGATACAAGCAAATTGAGGGCCCCGATGGGATCACCACTGTCACGCCGTCATTTTGCAAACCTGTTTCCAATGGAAAACAGAATTTTCGAAAAAAATCCGACGCCCTGGCTAATGCCACCCAAAAACCCAAACTATGGCTAAAATACATCGATGACACCATGTTGTTATTTGGCCCCATGGGAAAGAAACCTAAAACCAATTTCCTAACACACCTAAACAACACACACCCAAAATCCAGTTCACCATGAAACGGAAATAACACAAAAAACTACCAATTCCTAGATGTTACTAATCTACAGAAAGAACAGACTGGCACACTGGACAACCATATACCAAAGAGACAACACACACCAAACCCCTAACCTCAATGCCCATCCCACACCACCATGCACAGATAAATTCCGTGACATAACAGAAACCTAGAGACCAACAGACCTATGGACAGCTGTCTTGCCCTACATAAGAGGTACTACAGTAAAAATCAGTAAGATACTACAACATTGCATCACATTCAAGACTGCCTTCAAAACAGAAAATAACAATAGCAGCATCGCTGAGGAACCCAAGCGACAAAATTGACCTGGAAAACCAAGCGATATACGAAATTCCCTGTACATTATGCCCGGCCCATATACATTGGACAGACAATAGCCTGCCTAGATGAACACACAAAATCAGTAAAAAACTGGAACACACTCCTCACTAGTCACCAGCATGAAAACCACAGTCACAACATCAACTTCAATGGCAACTAAAACCCTAGCCCACTATAGAAAACCCCAACCACAGAAATCATCAGAGAGCCATAAGATTGAAAAAAGACCTGAAAGAATGATAGAAAGAGATATGTCCACCGAGACTGTCAATCATTTGGAAGCTGTACTTGTCAAATAGAAAGTCTCACACACAAGCCAGGCCAAACACCTGGGCCAAACAGACTTCCCTCTGATAGCTTTCAACTCAAACACCCCCCCACCAGGCAACCAGGTGAAACCCAGGCTTTGCTAATGAATTAGCGCTTGCTAATGAAAGAGGCAAGCCAGTCCTTTCACACGGGCCAAGCGCACTTGAAGCCTCCAGCAACAAGAATTTGCCAGCCAATCAAAAGCCACAAAACAGCAAAAACTAGAAAACACAAATCAATCAAACTCCAAGTCCAATGAACAAGACCCAGGCGTCCTAGCCAATCAGAATGGACACGCTCAAATTTGAAACCAGAAACGTAACTCAATACAGAAGCCTGATGATGGCAGATGAGAATTCTGCTGAAACGTTGCTACAACTGTAAGCAGGAACTACAATGACCGTGGATAATTACCCGAAGAAGCTAACAGCACACATGTAAGTACCCGCGAAAGCTTTAAAAAAAACATATATAAAAAAACATACATACATATACATATATATGATGTTTTCTGAGGTTTTCGCGAGTATTTGTATGTGGATCTCTGTTATTTCGGGTTTCCTCCCGCGTAGAATTGGAAGTATCTAGGCACGTTCGATGAAGTCTCATTCATCATCTTCAGGCTTGTTTCTTCAGCTCTGTGCTTCTCAGAGTAATGTGAGCTTGCAAGCTGCTTCTTCTTTTAACTGCTAGTGGGGGGTGACTTGATTGGGTGGGGGTTTGGCTGTGTTCTGATTGGTAGGGGGTGGCGTGTTTCTGATTTGGCTGCGGGGTGTGTTCTGCTTAGGTGGGGGCCTGGCTGTGCTCATGTTTAGTCTTAGTTGCTTTGGGGGATTTGAGGCTGGTGAGCTGTGATCTAGTTGTTTGGCTTCGTGTTCCGTGGTCGTGCCACATCTTCATGGTGGGTGTCAGTTTGCTTCTTGCTATGGGTCAGAGGGTTGAAGTTGGGTAGTGGTGCAGCTGCAGTATGCTTCTGGTTCGTGTCGTGTCTCCTCCTTCTGTGTGGTGTTGAGTCTTTTTCTGCTGAAGTGTGGTGTGTAGCATCTTGTGTGGCACTTGTGGTGTGGGTCTGTGTTCATTCTTCATTTAGGGTACTGCGTTTATTAATGAGGGCAGGTTTCCAATGGTTGGTAGGCGGAAGGTATCATTCTCGTTTATTCATCTGTGGGGCGTTTTTCTATCTCATGGCTTCTCTGATTATTCTGTTGTTGAACGTGTTTCGGCTTTTGGCGCATGGTTCTGTATTTTTAAAGTCAATTTTCATGTCCTGTGGTTTTAGGTGTTGGACCAGGGAAGAGGTCAGGTTCTTCTTTCTGATTGAGTTTTTGTTGTTCTTCCAATGCGTGCACTAATGTCTTCTGTTAGTTTGTTCCCTATGTATGTAGTGGGGCAGGCAGTGCAAGGGATTTCGTATTACTCACTTGTTTTCTACTCGATTTGTCTTTTGGTTTAGGATGGTGATTATTTTTCTGTTTGTAGAATGCTGTTTTAATGTTTGTGGTTTTTTGGAGGATTGCTGATGTTTGTCTGTAGTGCCTTTTATAATCATTGGGAGGGGGCTTTGCCATTCTCTTGTTCTCTGTCTTTGGTTTTGGTGGGGTTTCTTTTGGATTAGGTGGGTAATCTTCTTTTTTGGAGAATCATTGGCTGTAGTACATTTAGTGAGAGTGTGTAGTTTCGGTTTTAAGTGTTGTTCAACGGCTAAGCATTTTGTTTGGAGATGAGTGGTCTTGGTACGGAATTGATCCTGTTGCTGCGGTGGTGGTGTGAGGAGTTGCATTGCAGATAGCGGTTTTATGGTGTTTTCTTTCTGGTAAGATGGTGTGTCCAGGAGCCATTCCCTGGTCCAACACCTCAAAGCCAACAGGACATGAAATTGACTTTAAAAATACAGAACCATTCGCCAAAACCGAACACTTCAACAACAGAATAATCAGAGAAGCATAGGAGATAGAAAACCCCACACAGCATGATAAACGAGATGATACCTCCCGCCTACCAACCATTTGGAAAACCCTGCCCTCATTAATAAACGATACCTACATGAAGAATGACCAGACCACACCCACAAGTGCCACACAAGATGTACCACCACACTTCCACGCAGAAAAAAGACTCACACCCACACGAAGAGGGCACACGACCACTGAACCAGAAGCCATACTGAGCTGCACCACTACCCACTTCAAACCCTCTGACCCATACAAGAGCAAACTGACACACCCATTGAAGATTGCACGACCACCGAACACGAAGCCAAACAACCTAGATCACAGCTCACCAGCTCAAAATCCCCAGCAACTAAGAACTAACCTGAGCACAGCCAGGCCCCCACCCTAAGCAGACAACACCCCCAGCCAATCAGAACACAGCCAACCTCCCCACAATCAGAACACAGCCAAACCCCCACCCAATCAAGTCCCCCCCCACTAGCAGTTAAAGGAAGAAGCAGCTGCAAGCTCACATTACTTCTGAGAAGCACAGAGCTGAAGAAACAAGCTGAGATGATGAAATGAGACTTCATCGAAACGTTCCTAGATACTTCCAACCTATCTACGCGGGAGAAAACCACGAATAACTCAAAGATGCCACATACATATGATAATATATACATACTCATACATATATTATATATATTGCTGTTCAGTTCCTTTGGGTAGTCCGCGTCAATTGTGGTTCTGCTGTTTAAAGTTGTAGCAACGTATTCGCAGGAATTCTCATCTGCCGTCATCAGGCTTCTGGTATTGAAGTTTGTCTTGTGAGTCGGGCTTTCACAGGCCCTTTCAGTTTTAAATTTCGAGGCTAGCCCTACGCTGAGGCCCGGAATGGTTCTTTTCTTCATCCTGATTGGTTGATCTTGATGCTGTGTTTATTGGTCTTGGAGTTTGCTGTGTTCTACTTGATGGTGTTTCTAATTTTTCTGTCTGTTTTTGGCTTTGATTGGGGGCAAACAACGTGTTCGCTGTGTTGGAAGGCTTTCCGTGCAGCTTGGCTTCGGTAAAAGGAACACATTATCTATTAGGAAGTAGGTTTCACTTCTGGGTGCATGGTTGGGCGTGTGTTTGAGCTGGAGGTAATCAGGGGGAGTTGTTGTGCCAGGTGTTTGCATGGCTTGTGGTGTGGGAGATCTTTCTATTTTGACAGTGCCAGGCTCCAAATGATTGACAGTCGTGTGGAGATCATCTATTCATAGCTTCAGGTCTTTTTTCAATTCTATGGTTCTCTGATGTTCTGTGGCTGGGGTTCTTTCTATAATTGGTTAGAGATTTTAGTGCCACTTGAAGATTGAATTAGTAATATGACCATTGGCTTTGATGATAGTTGGACTAAAGTGGAAGTGTGATGTTCCAGCTTTTTACTGCATTTGTGTTTCATCCAGGCGCGGGTACTTATTCTTCTATTGGTCTGTCCAATGTATGTGGCCGGGCATGATGTACAGGGAATTTCGTATATGCCTTGGTTTTCCAGGTTCAATTTTTATCTTGGGATTCTAAGGAGGCTGCCTATTTTTCTCTCTTTTTGAAGGCAGTCTTGATGTGATGCCTGTGTAGTATCTTTACTGTTTTGTCTTACTACCTCTATTGTGGGGGCAGGACAGCTGTTCCATAGGTCTGTTCATCATCTATCTGGTCTCTATTTGTTTTAGTGTGTTTTTGGATTCAAGCTGGTGATTTTTTTTTGTGGAAGCCATGGCTGTCAAACTTTAGTCAGGGTGCATAGTCTTTATGTGTGTCTTGTCTGTCAGGAGTTTGGTTCTGGCAATAGTGTTTTGGCCACAGAGTTTATCTGTGCTTGGTGGTGGTGGGATTGGCATTGAGGTAGCATTTTGGTGTGTGTTTTCTTCTGGTATACATTGTGTCCTAGTGTTTGCCCCTTCTTTTTGTTGATTAGTACATCTAGGAATGGTAGTTGTTTGTTTATTTCTGTTTCCATGGTGAACTTGATTTTGGGGTGTGTGCTGTTTAGGTGTGTTAGGAAATTTATTTAGGTTTTCTTTCCATGGGCAAATCACAAATGTGTCATCGATGTATCTTAGCCATAGTTTGGGTTTGTGGGTGGCATTAGCCAGGGCTAATTAAGAAAAGAAAACATACATACATACATACATACATACATACATACATACATACATACATACACATAATCACCTCAATGGAAAGCTGGGGCTGTTCAAATGGCCATTGGAAAGGGGGTGTGGCGGGGAAAGTCAGCTAACTAATTAGAATCTAACTTGGGGAAGATGCCACCTTAAATCAAGGGGCAAAGTAAAGAGCAAGAAGGGATCTGCTCTCATATTGACAATCGGCCACTTCCACCCTCAACTTTACTTGGTTTTGGACAGATTGAATGGAACAGCCTTTGCGCATGGAAGGCATCACTTCCTAACATCTCAAGACAACTTTGAGGAAATTCTTGCCTGGAACTTTGTTTGGAATATAAGAGTTGGATGCCAAAGGAGTTAACCAGAGTCAACATTCTGCCATCATAAATATATTAGGATGCCATGCATTAAATTAAGAACTAAGCTGATCATCAATATCTTGTCAAATGATTACTCTATAAAGCCCATGTCACACTGCACCAACGGATGCAAAGAGGATGTAAAACGTTAAAAAAAGCTTGCCATCCGTTGGAAAACACTATGCATCCGTTGTGTACTCACTGCATACGTGTTTCATACGCTCTATCCTTTGAGCATCCGTCCACTGAGATTTCATCCACTCAAAAAGTTTTGAGCTGCACAAAACTTTTTGAGCAGATGAACTTTCCGCTGTGTACGATGTAAATCCGTGACATTTATGTCCATTTATCATCCGTTAAACGTCCGCTGTATCCTCTCTGCATCCTCTGGGCATCCCCTCANTCTGTTTATGCAAATTTTTGCCACTTTTTGGAGCGGATGACAACAGATGGAACCACCCCCCAAAATTTGCTCGTCTGCTGTGTCCTTTTTGCATACGTTTTGCATCCATTGGTCAGTGTGACCTAGCCGTAACTCTGTCCACCCACCATATGTTCCTTGTCACTGCAATATGGCCAAACCTAATGCAGTTGGTATGGTCTTGACTTACAACCACAATTGAGCCCAACATTTCTGTTGTTAAGTGAGACATTTGTTAAGTGAGTTTTGCTCCATTTTACAATCTTTCTTGCAACAGTTCTTAAGCGAACCACTTCAGTTGTTAACATGGTTGTTAAGTGAATCTCCATTAACTTTGCAAGTGAAAAGGTTGAAAAAGGGGATCACATGATCCCAGGTCATAAGTATGAACCAATTGCCAAATATCTGAATTGTGGTTGCTTGATTATGGGGATGCTGCAAAGGTTGAAAAATGAAAAACGGTTATAAGTCAAATTTTTCAGTGCCATTGTCATTTTGAACAGTCACTAAATGAATGTTGTAAGTCGAGGACTACCTATAGCTGGCATGATTAACTCTAGCTGGCCTTTCCCAATATTATATACTCCAGATGTTGTGGATCAAGTCTCTCTCCATGGCTGGGAATAATGGATACACTCAGATATCTGCTGCCATTTTGTTTTTCATTGGTTGCTTGTTAAAAGGGTTTTTTTTTTTTTTACAGATGCATGACCATTAATAGTTTCTCACAGAAGAATGCCTAGTAATTCACAAGACTGGAGAACTCTAACCATTTAAAAAAAACAACCCACCACTGATCTAGAGAAAAGATTTAACAGAGCGTAAGTTTGAAAACAATTGTTTTTCAATTTTACACCTTGCTTTTAAGGGATTTAAGACTATATTAATTTGGGGAGATATTTAAATAATATTTAGTTTCTCTTCCTCCCAAAGGTAGCTTTGTAAAATATGCATTGATAGATTTTGTGAAATCAGTGTAAAAGAAAACCTGAATACACATGAAAAGAAAAGAAAAAATTGATGAAGTCAGATCTAGGTATGATGGATGAAAAAGAACAGTAATGACCAGATTTTGAAATCTGAGTAATCCAATTTAAAATACTATAATGCAACATTTTACAGTGTAAAATAAATTAATGTTTTAACTCATATTACTCATAGTAACAGAAATTAAAATACTGCCATGAGAAATATACAAAGGGAAAGGGAGGAGAACTTGTGAATTTCCTCATGGAGAATTAAAATATCAAAGTGCTTCCAAAGAGATACAATGATCAAAGGCACACTTTCCAGAAAACAAAAGAAGAGAACAGTAAAGGCTAGGAAAAGCATCAGAAAAAGACTTCCACATTCTCTTCTAGTATATTATCTTTTCATGTGGTATAGATGGAAAACACTGGTCTCACCAGTGCTCACTGATGGAAATCAAAACCTAAGGTGAATAATTCACAGACTTGTCGGCATCTATAAATGCTTGTATTTTTATTGGATTTTCTACCTGTAACTAAAATCTCTATTTAAAAAAGAATATTGAACATGGGATAAACATGCCTCAACATTTCTGAAACCATGCCAACTCTACCCCAATATGTTGTTTAACTAGCACAAAAGTCCTCTAGTGTGCAACCCAATTGCTGAACCAGAAAAATAACAGACATTTGTCACAAAGCTTACACATCTACAGTAATGTCTATTTGACTTTCTAGATTTGTTCATGGCTGAGTTCGCTGATTCTCCAATAATACTGTTAGTTTGCTACAAAGGTAGTCACTTGGGAGTGTCTGCTAATTACAGTTTTTCAAGGATATCCCTGCACAGCAGTGATGGGTTTCAAAATGGCTTACCACTTGTTCAGTGGGTGTGGCTTGGTGGGCACGCTTTGTGCATGTGCACAAACCCAAATGTGCACATTGTGCATGCACAGAGGCTTTCCTACTCACCTCCTGCAATCCTGCACACTCCCTGTGTCTCCCACAGCTGATGCACAGCACTTTGCTGTGCTACACAAAGCAGCTGTGGTTCAAAAGTAGGACATAAAGGTCAGTATGGGAGCCCAGGTGGGCCCAACAGCAGATTGTCTGAGAGAACCAGTTCGGTCTCAGCTGATCTTCAGTGCTATGGGCTTGGCAGAACCGGGGCAAACTGGTAGCATCCATCTCTGCTGCAGAGTATGTATAATGCCTGCTTAGGACATGCAGAAATACTCTGTAGAATTATCAAAACTAATTTTTACAATGCTTTTTTCCTCATTAATCCATGGAAATCATTTTTATAAGAGTTCTAGAAGGCCAGATAATTTTAGAAAGAGATGTTTTAAAAATATGAACATTTCTCTTAGAAGCTCTCAGTCAGATTAGATTCTGAAGTACTTTTGGTCAAACATTACAGTAAATGAGAGGCAGCATATTGCAGTAACCCAGAAAGCTGGACCAACAAGATCAAAATTCAAGTCTGTATTTATTATGAAACTTTGGGTAACTTGGACTCTTTGTTTTTTTGAGCTCAACCTACTTTACAGGAGCAGTATCAGGACAAAATGAGCAGAAACCTTTGCATAAACAATCTTGAATGCCCAGAGAAAAAACAAAATATAAGGATAAGATAGTAATACCAACATGCCTATATGAAATACTGTATAATCACTTTCTTACCTCATAAGCATGAGAATCATCTTCCCCAATTAATTGCCAACAATAAATGTTGGATTTCAAGTTCCCAGAATCCCCTAGCCACCAGGAAGTCACCAGATTGGTGAAGGTTGGGTTGGAAGCAAAAGATTGAAATAATGGCCCTTGATCTGACTCAGTTATTTAAGTATTCATTTTTTTTTCATATTAATGGAGCACTATATCAGGGAAAAATTCTTTTAAAAGTATCAATACACTTCTCAGCTGCTTAAAATAAACATATGTTTTTCTACAGCGCAAAAGATGACAACCCTAGTCAATGGGAATGCATTACACTGAGGTAACACATACATCAACTTGTTCAATTTTCAGATTTGTCAACATTGCATAAAACATGCCGTTCAAATCATAATGTTTACATTTTATTGCCAGAGTATATACTCATACACATAAATCAAATTATGATAATTATGTGTATGGATTTGAGATTTTATATGAGTTTCAGGGTTAGTAAATAGCTAATTGGAGGATGAAGTGGGAGTAGGGAACTAGCTTGTAACGGCTTATTCCACTGTCCCTTTGAATGCCGATATAAGATTACAGCCAACAATTCTTGTGTGCAAATATCTTTAAATCAATTTAAGCAAGGCAGCTTGCATTGAAAGGATGGATCTGAAATGCAACAGAGGGGGCATGGCTGGAGTTATTCTAACCATAGTTCTGCTGAGAGTTACACAGCATTAAAAAAAATCTGTTTGCTCTATTGGCTCTTCTGCTGCCTTTCTTCTGGCATCATAAATTTTATCAAGTTTGTAGCTTCCAACACTTTGCACTACCAAAGCAGAAACTGAGGCTACAGTATTTTTAAAAAAGTGAAAGCAATTTAAAAGAAATCAAAACAACCAGAAGCCTAATAAAGGGGAAAAAGAAATGTGAATTATGCTGCAGTGTTTTATTTGTTTTATTATTTCACAAATTTATAATCCTAATTTTTACTGGTGTATTTAGTATGGGTTAACACTGGGATTAACACCAGACAAACAATTAAGTAATAAATAGCAACCTAATCAAGGAACTACCAACTCAGATGAACAATCAGACAGTAAACAACAGCCTAATCAAGGAACCACTAAGGAGAAAAACAGCTCTGCCAACATTGATATATAAAACTAATGTGGCTTGTAACATTTTAAAAATATAAAAACAAAATAAGAACAATACAATTAAAATCAAAGCAAAATTAAAAACGTCAACATCAATTAAACCTAACAGTTAAAAGCTTGATATTTAAAAAAAAATTTCCACCATTTTCCTAAATACCAGAGAGTAGGAGGGTTGGAGGGTTCATTCAGGGGCTATAAGAGAAAGCTACCTCCCATGTGAGAAATAGATGAGCTCCTGACAGACAAATTTTCAGAATGCCTCTCGTTTCAAACTGAGAAAAAGTAGAAGAGTAGGCAGAGTTAAATATGTCATCAGTTTAGAGTCATTGTGTTGCCATAAGGGACCCAAGTCTACCACTCCCCATGAATGTCATCAATATAGCACCAATTTAGCTTTGACCATAATTTATGCCTGACAGCAGGTTCATGATAGGAAAAGTAGCCTCTCATACAATGAGTGTAAAAGTTAGTGCTAACACTTTAAATCATGTTCAATAGCAATTGGTTCCCAGTGCAGGTCCTTCAGGGGTGAGGTCAATAGTAGACAGTCTAAGGTTAATGTTTTTGGGGTTTGGGGAAGAAACTACAGAGTCAGGTAGAGTAATTCCAAGACACTGACAACTCTTTGTGCTGAAGTTGTATTTCCTGCAATCAAGTTTGGTGCAATAACCTCGAGTTTTTGTATCTATTGTTTGCTTCTTGTGTTGTAATGGTTGAAGCTGAAGTATTCATTGACAGGACATTTCAATGTATGATTTTTGCATACTATACGAAGGATTGGACCGAAGGCAGCAATGGTTCTAGATTTTTCTAAGTCTAGAATTTCGAGTCTGGTGGCATAAGGTATTCTGCAATGAGTAGAAGAGTGTAGAACTCTTCTCGTTGAAATATTTCTGGACTTTCTCAACTGTGTTAATATCAGATAGATAATGTGGTTCCAAGACTGATGAGCTGTATTCGGTATTGGTGTAGCAAATGTTTTGTATGCTCTAGTTAGTAGTGTAATATTACCAGAGAGAAAAGGCTATGGAAGATTAGATTGACAACTCTTAACGCCTTTTTGGCTATGTAGTTACAGTGGCTCTAGCACTTAGGCCATTAGAGATGAGTACCTCCAAGTCCTTGACAGAGTTTGGATCGTCAACAAGGTCTTGGACTATTCAACCTTGTATTTATTTTCTGATTTATTTATTTTTTGCCAATATGTCGGACAAAGCATTTATTTGTTGAGATTTGAAGATGCCATTTGTTTGGACCATTCTGATACATAGTCAAGGTCTTTTGAAAGGATAGCAGTATTGCCTGTGTTGAATAGCTTTACATCATCAGCGAAGAAAATGCCAGTTGCTCTTGTGTGATCACAGTGATCATTTATGTAGAGTATGAAAAAGAGTTGTCCTAGAACACTGCCTTGGGGGACACCACTGTTGACAGGTACAGAATTTGGGTAGTGACACTACAACTAGCAATTTTGACATTTGTTGTCTGTTTGACAGGAATGCTTCTATCAGTTATGCAGATGGCCAACAGATACTGTAAGACTTAGTTTTAAGAGTAGTTTGTCATGTACCACTGAATCAAAGGCTTTACAGAAATCCTATGTAGATTGGCGTCTATTGGCTTTGCCCTGATCGATTGTGTAGTCCATTGTTTTTGCAGTGTAAGAGTTGCAGATTAAATGATAGTTTTTTCCTGAAACCAAATTGTTTATTAGAGAGTAGGTTGTTTGTTCTAGTGGAGGATGATTGGATTGGTTAATATTGATTCCCATGACTTTACAGGTGGCACAGCAAAAAGAATTTGATCTGTATTTTCAACTAGGCTGGGGTCTCCTTTTGAGATGGGGATGACCGTGGCTTGTTTGCCATAGTTTTGGCAAGGAGCTGGTCCTGAAAGATTTTTTAAAGTTTATGCTTAGAGGTTCGGCTATGGCAGTGGATAGCTTTTTAAAAGTAGCACATATTCCATGGTACATACCGTGTTTCTCCACAAAAAAGGCCAGGCCTTATTTTTTTTTGACCCCTGAACACAAATGCCTAGCCGTCTTTTTGGGGGTGATTAATTTCTTCTCCCAGCTAGAGCAGCCCATATCACATTCCTCGCCATGGAGGCCACTTTCTATCAGCCGACAAAAAGCTCCCAAAGGCAGAGTCCCCAGCTGCTTCAGGACATTGGAGTGGCTGCCCTTGTCCCCTCGCCTATAGGCAATCACCTAAAGGTGACTTTCGGGCGATGGAAGCTCCCCAAATGCAGTCACCAGCCACTTGATCAGCTGGTAGAAGCGGCCTCGGGGCGAGCGCGCACACACTCCCCTCACTGCGAGGCCGCTTCTTCACAGACGAGCACCCTGAAAGGAAGAGTCCCCATCTGCTTCAGGATGAGCATGGTGCCTATGTCCCCTTGCCTTTAGGCAGTCTCTGTTCGGCGATGGAAGTGCCCCAAATGCAGTCACCACCCACATTAGATCGGCCTGTAGAAGCAGCCTCAGGCAAGCACATACACACACACTCCCCCTCGCCGCGAGGCTGCTTCTTTCAGCAGATGAAAGCTCCCTTGAAGGCAGAGTCCCCAGCCACTTCAGGGCGAGGTGTGGCTGCCCATGTCCCCTCACTTTTAGGCAGTCTCTTTTGGGCGATGGAAGCTCCCCAAATGCAGTCACCAGCCACTTCAATCGGCCGGTAGAAGCAACCTCGCAATGAGGGAAGTGTGTGTGTGTGCGTGCTCGCCCCGAGGCCACTTCTACCGGCCGATTGAAGTGGCTGGTGACTGCACTTAGGGAGCTTCCATCACCTGAAAGAGACTTCCTAAAGGTGAGGGGACATGGGCAGCTATGCCACGCCCTGAAGCTGCTGGGGACTCTGCCTTCGGGAGCTTCTATTGGCTATCGGGGTATTCTAGCCTAGGCTACCTGCAGGGCACTCCTAAAGGCAAGTTTTCTTCCCATCCCCCCACCCTTCCCCCACCCATTTCTCTTCATGTGGTTCGTGTGGTTCCAATGAACAATGTGAGAAATGGCAGGGAAACGCATGATTTAAATAGGCCTAAATTTGGGGGGCGGGACTTAATTTCACCTCATGCCTAGAAATCATGCTGGGCCTTCCTATTGGTTTAGGCCGTATTGTTGGAGAAACACGGTATTACATATTATACATATTACATGTGGTAGATCCATACTGGTAATACCAGGAATAATTCCAATCATCACATTTGGAAAGGGATATAAAAAAGCGGTGAAAAGTGCAAAAGAGTGCAACTAGATCTGTCGGGGGTTCAAACACATTCCATCAAACCGATTCAAATGAGATTTAGTTGGCCAAAGAAAGCACTTCATACAAATCATCAAGAGATGTTCATGATCACTAACTTGGATAGCTTTAAGTGAGAGTTGGATCAGTTCATAGAGATTTGGTTTCTCAAGGTTTTCTGAGGGCCAATTGTATTGGGAGTAGCATTTCAAATATCACTAGACAGATTTCAAGTGTGTTTATGGGAGATGCATATCATTATCTAAACTGTCTGCCTGTGGATGTGATTTTTATTATGGTAATGATGAACTTTCATGACCCCGACATTTTCTAAGTCTTTAAAATGATATGATTTCAACTACTTGCATAATGGAGGGGTAAACTTTTTAAAATAGGTTTTAGCTATTCTATCAGTTGGCCATGATGAAAAATGAAACAAGCTTTGGTTCTATCAGCATCACCCTTATGTTTTATAAACACTTGCATGCTTATAAGTATAATGGTTTACTTTCTCCAATTTTACACGATTCTAATAGAAGTATATGTATTTATTTATTTATTTATTTGTCAAAAGCTTACAATATAACAGAAACAAGAATAAACGTAATCTTAAATGCAAGAAATAGGAACTAATAATTGGGGACAATAAGATAGGGGCAGAAGGCACGATTGTGTGCTTATGCACACCCCTACAGACCTCTTAAGAATGGGGTGAGGTAAATAGAGGGTGAAGGAGTGGGGGTTTGAGCAGGTGACAACAGAATCAGGTAGTGAGCTCCAGACATTGACCACTCTGTTGCTGAAATTGTACTTCCTGCAATAGAGTTTGGAGTGGTTTCCATGTAGTTTATATCTGTTGTGTGCTCTTGTGTTATATATCTGCAAAATAAAACAAAAATGTTTCACAATGCTTTTCTAAAAGCACATGGACACACAGGTATAATAAATGGCATACTTGTCATGTTCGACAGCACATATTGCTTGAATTTCCAATACGTTGTAAAAGGGAGTTGATCAATGAATTTTTATTGGACATTAAATGCAGCCTTCTATCATACCATCATAAAAATACAAAATTGACATGTAGTGTGGATTTCATTCTTATTTGGGTTTTACACTAATTAAATTTGATTTAGACACTCGTATAAGTAGTACAGGGTTTTATTTGAGTGTTGCTAACTGTTCATAATTCTGTACCTTTCGAATCCATTTGGCTGGAATATGCCAATGAATTATATGACACAGTTCTATATTTAGCTAGATTGTGGCTCTGTCTAAAATATTTTTTGTTAATGAATGATACTGTGTTTCTCACAAAATAAGGCCGGGCCTTATTTTTTTTTGACCCTCGAAAAAACGGCTAGGCCGTCGTGACTTAATTTCCTCCCCCACCAAGAGCGGCCCACCAAGAGACTTCAGGAGTCCTTCCGGAGATTGAGCTCCCCAAGTGTGGTCAACAGTCACTTCGATGCGCTGTAAAGCAGCCTGGCGAGCGCACACACAACACTCCCCTCACCGCGAGCCGTTTCTACCGTATCTGTCGATCGAAAGCTCCCTTGAGGCACAGTCCCCAGCTGCTTCGGGCGATGCATGGCTGCACCAGTCCCCTCGCCTTTAGGCAGTCTCTTTCTGGATATTGGAGCTTCCAAGTGCGGTCAAACAGTACTTCCATGTCTGTAGAATGGCCTGGGTGAGCGCACGCCACACACACACACTCCCTAACCGCGCGCTGTCTATCGGCCGATTGAAAGCTCCCTTGAGACACAGTCCCCAGAGTGCTTCGGACGATGTATGAACTGCCTGTCCCCTCACCTTTAGAGGGCACTCTCTTTCTATGGCAATTGGAACTCCCCAACGTGCGGTCAACAGTCACTTCGATCAGCCGTAGAAGCACCAGGGGTGAGCGCCATCACACACCCCCCTTGCCGCGGCCCGCTTCTATCGCCAATCGAAAGCTCCTTGAAGACACAGTCCCCAGCTGCTTCGGGCAAGGCATGACTGCCTGTCCCTTCACCTTTAGGGCAGTCTCTTCCGGCGATTGAGCTCCCAAGTTGCGGCCAACAGTCACTCGATTGGCCGGTAGAAGCGGCCAGGGGCAAGCACACACACACACTCCCTCGCCGCGAGGCTGCTTCTATCGGCCGATCAAAAGCTCCCTTGAAGACACAGTCCCAGCTGCTTCAGGCGAGGTATGGCTGCCTGTCCCTTCACCTTTAGGCAGTCTCTTCGGCGATTGGAGTCCCAAGTGCAGTCAACACACTTTGATGGCCGTAGAAGCACCAGGGCAAGCGCACACACACACTCCCCTCGCCGTGAGGCTGCTTCTATCAGCCGATTGAAAGCTAGCTCCCTTGAGGACACAGTCCCCAGCTGCTTCGGCGAGGCGTGGCTGCAAACCAGTCCCCTACCTTTAGGGCAGTCTCTTCGGCGATTGGAGCCCCCAAGTGTGTCAAGAGCCACTTCGATCAGCCGATAGAAGCGCCCTCGCGGCGAGGGGAGTGTGTGTGCACTCTCTCCGAGCCGCTTCTACCGCCATTCGAAGTGGCTGGTGACTCTGCCTTTCGAAGAGCTTCTATTGGCTATCAGGTATCTGGCATGGCTACCTGCAGGGCACTCCTAAAGGCCAGTTTTCTCCCACCCCCCACACCCGCCTCCCCCCACACCACCCTTTCCCCATTTCTCTTCACCTATGAATTCAACGAACGATGTGAGAATGGCAGGGAAACGCAGGTTTTAACAGGCCTAAATTTAGGGGCGGGCTAATTTCACCTCATGCCTAGAAATCATGCTGGGCCTCTATTGGTGAGGCCGTATTGTTGGAGAAACACGGTAGTAATTTTCCAACAGTTGGCAGTTACGTCAACTTTTTATTCGGCAACACCTAGAACCATTCAGTCATTAAATAATCCAATATTATTTATATGTCGCTCAATTATGAAGCATCCTATGGCATAGTAATGAGGCAAGAATAACCACTTAACTATACAATAGCTAGAAAACAGAAGCTATTGTACATTGATATCTCCTTCCAAATGAAAGTCTATAGATTCAGGCCTTGTCACGGCACTGATATGTATATGCAATTTGAATTAACTTAAACTAAACACAGAAGTCTTAAATGAATAATCACATTAGTGTCACAATATTTCACGTGCACAGAAACAGATTATGTGATGCACACTAGGAATGAATGAATGATTGCACAGTTGGCTTGCTTTATTTCTCAATGGCTCCTTGAGAATATTTATATACATGAGGTTGAAAGGGCAGTAAATACTGCTTGAATGCCATTTAAAAGACTAAAGACTTACTCTGAGATAGAAGTAATCAGCTGTTCCCTTTCAGAATATACACCCTTAAATAATAAGCATTGGCCATGACCCTTCTGCACCACTCATTTCTGAAATGACTGTAGTTATGGAATATACCTACACAGAATTCCCAGAAGGCAGTGTGGATGAATGTGCACCTGGAGAAGCAGTGGAGGGGAGTCCTTGGCAGCACAGATCCAAATGAGAGAACTGCACAGTCCCGATGTGGATAGGGGAGGAGGGAAGAGGTTAGGGTAACCTCATCCTAGAACTTCCTAGGGTATATCTATTAGGATACTTATAGTTTAAGTTGATAAGATTTGTCCATTAGAAAATTGCAATAAAGGGTGGACTCCATTGGTTCCCTGTGTCTTTTTTTTGCGCTTGGGTTAATAGCATGGATGTTTTAAGCCAAATGGATGGACATTCTGCATATTTCTTTCCATCTTTTCCCCACTAAAAAACAATATACTGACCAAAACTTCAAAAGGACCAACTGACATAGATTTACTTTTTTAATCAGACACAATGCTGGAATCCAGTTTGCAGGCTTTCAACGGCAGGCAGGAATGACATGGGTATGTAGCGGGATGTTAAACGGATGTTCATAGGAAAGCCTAGCGGATGAAAGTGATGGAAGAGATGACACCTCCAAAGGGTTCCGGGAGAAAATTCCAAAGTGGAACGCATACGATGAAGCGGATGTATCACATACGCCTAGAGAAAAAAGGGATGCCGCGCAGATGTTATATGTGCAAACCGTTCACTGAGCATCCTTTATATTTCCGTTGCTACTAACACTGTGTAGATGTTCCATGTACCTTTCTTTCCTCCCTCTTTCCATTTTCAGCTGCAGCGGATTTGAGTTCGAGGATGCCCAAGGAGCAGAGCGAATACAGCAGATATTTTAATGATGATAAACGAGACATAGAACGTTTGTTGCTTGTATGTCGCGATTTACCTCATACAGCGGAAAGTCATTCCGTTCACACAAGTTTTGTGCAGCTTCAAAACTTCTTTGTGATGAAATCGCAGTGGATCGACTGCCGAGGGATAGAGCATATGAAACAACGTATGCAATGAGTACACAACGATGCCATAGATTTTCCAATGGATGGCAAACTTTTTTTACGTTTTACATCCTCTTTGCATCAGTAAGTGCATGGGACCGGCTTAATACAATCCAGAAAAGAAAGTGAAAAAAGAAGAAGTTTCAAAGAGAACCAGCTTTGTGTTGTATTTGGATTGCTTGGTGACTTTGGGACTTTTGGAATTATATTTGAAGGATTAAAAACACTTGGGTGGTTGTTTAAAAGAAAAAAAAATCAGACACAATGCCATAGAGCCGTGGTCCTAGAATTCCCAAGTCAAACATTCAGGCAAAAATGGGTTGTCTTGGAACAATCTCTTTGTTTTCCTCTCTTTTCCTCCCTTTTCAGACCTATAGGCACTGAGGAGACTAAAAGAGACAAAAAAAGAGGCAGTCTTCCAAGTCTACCCCTACCTCACCCATTGTAGCTCTCTGACTCTGATTGGGACATGGTGGATTTTTATCAGACTTGTTAGATAAAGTTGACGTTGGAAAACTAGCTAGATTGGCTGCCAGTGCATTGATAGGAATAGTTCTTTAATTTCCAAATCGTCTTTTGACAGATCACTAGGTATATATTTTTCTGAATGGGGGATAGCAGTAGATTGTGCTGAAGTATATTGTGGAAATGAGACAATAGGTAGGGACTTTTAGATGTGGGAATTTGTCTTGATTTTGAAAAACTAATGGAGAGTTAAACATAGTTTGTTTTTTGGCAAAATCCTTAGGCTATAGGCTAGACTGGGAATTTGAGAAGATATCTTGGAAGAAAAGAAGGGCAATCTATTTTGATATTATTGCCATAAAAAACTTTATGAATGAGTCTCCAAAGCTACTAGGAAGCCAACCTAATTTGAAGTTTTTATCATTATCTTTGCATATTCCAAACTCCCTCAATTCCAAATGTTTTCCTCTTATTAACTGATGTAAATGTTGTGATTTTGCCCCTCTTTCCCCCTGTTCAAAGGAAATGAATATGTCAATAACACTAGTAGCTCTTGTCTAAAATATTGGAATTTGTTTTGATATGTATATAAATGAGACTCATTCTCTGCAATCTGAAAACAGTGCATCTGAACAGTACCAAGGCTACATGAATAGCTTATTCTTTGTATTACTCTTATTAAGAAAGAACCACACATCTTTTGCCCAATGCAGGGTTGTGTGTGTGTGTGTATTGTTAATCAGGAAATAAACATATCAAACATTTTTAATCAGCTATAATAATTTGGCAGACACTGCATCATTTTCTTCCAAAATTCATTATCTTAATCTCTGACTATAAGAATATATTTCTATTCATAGAATATGCTCATCTGTATGTAAGTATCCAAATGTAAAGCGATTACCTATGGCAAGCTGGAACAGCAAAGCTAACTGTTCCTTAATTGGGAATTCAGTATTTATTCATATTGTTACTGAGTCATCCTTTCATTATTAAAACATCCTGTAAGATGTTTAGCATTTCAACAGACTTAGAGGGAGTGTAAGAAACCAGCAAAATCAAATGTATATTAAAATACCAAAGTAACAAAATGCAAAGCATGTAAAAGATGACATAATAATGATTAGACAATAGGTTGATTCATAATTATTCAAAGTTATGATAGATTCTCCCCCCAAGTTTCTGCCATGCAAAAATCTTATTGGAGAGCATGATTGATGACTCTTGGCAATGAATGTTGTTTTGTTGGGTGATACACCCAGAGGGGTTGGGGAAAAAGCAGGATCAAGGGAGACAGTGAATTATGTATCTCAGAGTCAGCTACACCTAGGCTAATGCTGGCATGTTAACTACTAATAAATCCTTTGAAGTTTTGGGAGTGTGGTTCGAGGCTCATGATTTAATTGGAGTAACTACCAGAATCCTGACACATATCTATTTGAACGATAGTTTATACATTCTATATAATTTATCTGGTGTCATATACCAACAATACATCATTTTATAAGATAAATAAAAACCCTTTTGACCACATACCACATTTTCCAATTTTTATATTATAGTATAATATATTATATATGTTATAACCAAAATTCTTAGCCTACTTTATTATTCATTCTTTAAAGCCCATGTCACACCGAACCAACGGATGCAAAGAGGATGTAAAACAGACAAAAAAGCTTTGCCATCCGTTGGAAAACGTGATGTACTCACTGCCTCCGTTTGGCTTTCCGGCTCTATCCGTCCAGATCCGTTTATGGACGTTTCATCCGGTCCAAAAGTTTTGGCGCCCCAAACTTTTGCGTTTGGAAAATGTATCCAGTTCGTCGTTCTGCAATCGTCTACGCATCTGCTTACTCATCCATTTTACGCATCCATTACGCATCCGCTATAATCCGCTTAGGCATCTGCTACGCATCGACGCGCAACTCGCATCCGCCCGCGACGCAGGGAGGAAGTGGAACGGATGCACAGAACGATGCAGAACGGATGCAGCAGGAAACAAAGCGTTTAAAATTGAAAAAAACGAAAGTTCGCAGAGGGGACCTATTCGGATATTAAGGATGTTAGAGGATGCCTAGCAGCGATCCCAAGTAGGATGCCTAGCGCGGAAAACCTATATTTCTATAAAAAGGGGAGCAAAACTCATTCTGCATTTCAACTTTCAGACAGCAGCCCAGCTGTGCAACCTTCTGCAGCCTTATCTGACCTTCCTCTTCCACAGCATCCAGTCATGTCACCGTGGAGTTGTACAAAGTCCTTCGGCAGCCACCATCGTTTTGCAACATTGCGAACCATCTGAGGCTCTGGAAATCTCACTGTGAGAAGAAAAGGAGGCAGCCAAAAAGACTCTGGGCGTCCAAAGATTGGTTCGCCAGAAGAGCAAGGACGACATGTCACACAAGCTGATGGTGAGCTCAGGAACGAAGACACTCGGGCAATTCCAGAACTTCATGAGAATGCTCCAGCCGTGTTTGACAGTTGTGGAGCGGCTGACTACCAGGTTGACCAAGCAGAGCACAGCCCTTCCGCCCAGCTGGAACCTGGGCTCAAGGTGGCACTCATCTGCGCACCTGGCCTCCGGACCACTACAGGAGCATGCAGTACGCTGGAGGGTGCCATCCAACACGATCAGATGTGGTCAGAGAAGTGTGTAGGCCATTCATCGAAAAATTACAAGGAGGAGCTCCTCCAGTACCTCTCCACTGAAGAAGGTGGAAGAAAGTCTAGCAGAGCAGTGGTATCAGAAGTGGAACTCCGCCACACGTTGGAGCATAGATGGAAGCACATGGCCTGCAAATCATCAACCAACTCAGGCTCACTTTATTTTCAACTTCCAAGGGCTTCTTCAGCATGCATGCTCTCGCCATTGGTCGATGCTAATACAACTTCATGTACATCGATGCTTCGGCAACGGCTCATCTTCAGATTGCCCAGGTATACAACACGCAGTGTTCTCTAAGGAGGGTGGAACGCAACCTCATCGTGGGCTTCCAGATCCAGACCCACTGCCCAACGCATGCGAAGAATGTTCTACTTTCATCGTGGGGGATGACGCTTCTCCCATCACTACACCTACCTCATGAAGCCTACAACCCCAGAACGCCTCACCCAATAAAGAGAGGATCTTCAACTAAGGCTTCCAGGCAGGCGTGGTGGTGAACAAACGCCTTTGGATCCTGGCCAACAGGTCCCAGTACTTCTCACACCATGCAGCATAGCCCAGAGACCGTGAGGAGCATCATGGAAGCTTGCTGCATCCTGGCCAGGTCTCATGCGCACCGCTACCCATGCTTACAGGAAAAGGCTTTGTGGCCCGTCAGCAAGGCAATGGGGACATGGAGCCTGAGAATGGAGGCAAGGGCGAAACTGATAGACATGAGGATGTACACAGGCCCCCACAGAAGCCTCATGTGAGGGAAAAGCAGCGCAACCTCCTGTGAGACACTGGTGCAACTCCCCAGCTGGAGCGATGGGAGTGGCAAGGACAGGATGGTAGATGCTTAATGGATGCTTCCTTCAGCCTGTCTGCATCACACGGATGAGATGGGCCATGTATGTTGGGTGGCCTACAATGAACAGGGACGTTTAATTAAAGAGTTGTGTTGTGTTCACATGTGTGGATGATTAGATTACATTATTATTGATAATGGAAGGGTCCAAAGGGGATGTGGCAGCTGGAGGGTGGACCATACAGTCCCACTATGCTTGACTGGAGGTTTACTATTCCCACAGCTAATACCGATCCCAAAAGGTATCCTGCCCCATCCCATGTATCTTAACCCATCCCACAAGCATGCAAAGGCCTTAAACCATTTCTAAAAGTTTCCCACAAGACTTTTATTTAAAAAAAAGAAATTGACAGCAAGTGTTGAATTAAAATAGACTTTATTAACAAGAACTATAAAAACAAAAATGAGTCTCTGGCCATCCTCTTGGTGCTCAGTTTCAGGGTGAAGGGTCCAGGTGCTGTGGAGGGGCCTGTGCTGAGTGCTTGTCATCAGCTCCTCCAAAGCAGAAGCAGCAAGAAGCGCCAGCCCCAGAAGAGTAGGAGCCCCATGCTGCAGAATGCCCCAGGAGAACCAGAGTGAGGGCCAGGGGGCGGGATGAGTCCTGTCCTCTTGCCAGGGCTGGCAGGCAGATAGGCTGAGGCTTGCGTGCTTCCGCATGGTTTGGTGGTTGCTGGCTGGCAGGGAGGCTGGCAGGAACAAGGTGGCGAAAGGCTGGCCGGGAGGCAGGCAGGCGAGGCACCAAGGCTGGCAGCGGAGGCTGGAGGAAGGCCTGGCAGCAGGCTGGCCGCAGCAAGGCTGGCAGCAAGGCTGGCAGGTCAGACATGCAGGCAGGGCAGGCAAGGCCAGCCAAACGTCCGGCAGCAGGTCCTTTCCTCTGAATGGCGACCTGCTTCGAGCTGCTTCCGTTATACTCCTGGGCTGATGCAATACATCCTCTCCCGCATGCAAATTTAACCACATGCCATTCTAGGCTTTTCGCTCTGCATCCTCTGCTCGCTTGCATCCGCTTCATCCGCTGTGCATCCGGCGTCTGCATCCAGCTTTATCTGTTCCGTGTCCCTATTGCTGAGGCCCCCGGAAGCCTGCGATGCGCCATCCGCTCCCATCCACATTCAATCCACTGGGCTTCCATTCCAGCATCAGCTCTGCATCTGCCTGCTTCCTCCCCGCGTCGTGTTATCGCACTCTGTTATGCAATTTTCGCCCCTTTTGAGAGCGGGATAACAACGGATGGAACATTTTGCTCATCCGCTGTGTCCTTTTTGCATCCGTTGGGTGGTGTGACATGGGCTTAATCTGTTTTTCCTCCATTTCAAATTTCAGCAGAAGTTTATATTTCTTAGCAATTACAATGTAGTTTTCAAACAATTAAAATGCCACTTTAAACATGGATGTCACCAGGTAGAGTACACAGAAATCAAATGAGACTACCATTGAATACAAAGAAATTAATACTAATAACATTGGGAACAGCAACACAGGCTTAGAACTAGCAGTAAAGATATTGAAGTAGTAGATAGTTTTTGTCTTTTGAGGATTGACTAGTAGGATTAAAAGCTACCAGTAGTGAAGAAATGTGCTGCAAAGGAGCACTTCGTAGAATAGCAAAATGACCTTGGAAAAGATATTCACATGTCATGACATATCTAAACCTGAAAAGAACAGAATCTTGTACACAGCAGTTTTCTCTGTGACATTCTATGAAAGCACAAGTTGGACTTTTGAAGAAAGTATGTTGACACATTTGAACTTTGGTGTTGAAGATGACTCCTGAGAATAGCCAAGAATGGATGGCTAAGAAAATGAACAAATGGACCATAGAACAAATCAAACCAGAATTCTCAGGTCAGCACACATGATCAGGCACAAAGGTTCATATTTCATATTTCAGACACATCAAAGGCCTATCTCTCTTGAGAAGTTTACAGTGCTAGGAAGGATGGAAAGAAAGAGAAGAAGGGGGGGGGGGNGAGGGGGGGGGGGGAGAGACCAGATGGATGAATTTGATTATGCAGGTATAGTATAATCCTCAGAATACAATGGCAACTGGGACTGTAATTTCCATCCTTAAGCAATATGATTGTAAAGTCCATGTTACATGACTATTCCACCTAGCAACAGCAATCCTGGCAGACACAGGTCCCATTGTAACCAAGAAAGCATGTGGAAGTACAAGACAGAAGTCCTAGGCAAGCAGGCTGGCAGATAAGAGCTGGTGAGGGGTTGTGTGAGGGCTGCAGGTTGAGATTACTAAGTGTGGTCCTGCCAGTAAGGGCCATGGGCAGATAGAACTACTGAGGGAGGGCAAGCCAGTGGAGTGCCCCTCAAGAGGAAAAAAATGGCAGAAGTGACTTACGGGAGTGCCTTGCAACCTTCCCTGTCCAGCTTCCCTACCAATTTTGCTTGTGGCAAGCTGGCAGGGAAGATCACAAATGTGTGATCACTTGACTATCATTTGCTATAACATCATCATGAGCCAAGTGCCCAAATGCCTGGATTGCAATCATATGATTGTGGGGATGCTGCGATGGATGGAATTCTGAGGATCGGTCGTAAGGCCCCATTTTTCAGCACCACTGCAACTTTGAATGTTCACTGAATGAGTGTTCGTAGAGCTGTAGTGGTGCAGTGGTTAGAATGCTGTACTGCAGGCTAATTCACTGCTCACTCCAGGAGTTTGATTCTGAGTGGTTCAACTTGACTTAGCCTGCAATCCTTCTGAGGTCAGTAATATGAGGACCCAGATTGTTAGGGGCAATCTGCTGACTCTGTAAACCACTAGGAGAGGACTGTAAAACACCATGAAGCAATATATAAGTCTAAGTGCTATTGCTATATAGGACTACCTATATCAGCAATCTGTAAGCTGATGAGAGGCCAGGTTGGAGTCAGGTGACTGAAAGAATTTTACCTATGTGTTTACTAAAAGTCAACACTGGCTTTATGACACAAAATCAGTTAAAAGAGTAGTTATAGTAGAGATCTGGGGGAATTTTAACTAGTGATATTTTTTTATTTTACCTTAGTGGTAGAAAAAGGATCTAGAATTGTACTGTACCACTTTCCCCCAGTACTAAATAAAACATTGATTTCATAGTATTTGAATTGATTACATTTTATCTGTTCAAAATATATTGATAACTTTACAGTATTTATTTATCCAATTTGCATGACATATGACGTTCAACGATCCTGACTTTTAGATTATTGAAAAAAGAGTGCAAGCACACACTGAATAATAATATTCTCTAATTTTTGAAAAGTCTGGAGGAATGAGTTTTGATCACGGGAAACATTGGTTTGAAAAACATATTGATTTTATTGCCAAAGAAGTACTTATAAACTTCTCATTAGTGCAAAGATATTAAATTTCTGTAATACTGTCCTGTATGCATAATGGAAAGATTAGAGTGAAAACTAAACATCAAACAAACTCTTAACCAGCCAGAGATCAAGATTTTGGAAATTTCAAAAAATGTGATTGAGGACTGAATGAAGTCTGCAACTGCATTTACAATTTGGAACATCTTCAGTTTCATGTTTCATTCCTGGTAAAGAATAAGTGAAGCATATACTTTCTGACAAACACTTTTTAAAAGAAAAGCTTCATAGAGGCCACTTTCACTAGAAAATCTATCTTCATTTGTAGATGACTGCCATCAATCTAAGTTGGTTTTTTTGTGATGTAAAACAGAGGGAATGATGAATTTTAGAGGTTCAACAACCTCAGTCAGGGTCACCAATCATAGAATAGCAGTTTAACAACATCTGCATAGCTATTACTTCCTCAGCCTATGGTCTATAAAATCCATTAGCTTGGCTTAATTTTTGATGCTTCATGAAATTGCTCGTGATCAGTTCATATCTGCATTTTGGGAAGCAATGCTTAGTAGATTTTTACCTCTATTGTATTAATTGGAAGTCCTCTAATATAGTTATTACATTGGGTTATGATATATTATGACATGTTAGCAAGTTCAGATATTTTATTTTTTATTGATCCCTCTGTTAGAGTACTGAAGTTTGCAGATAATAGAAACAGTGATTGATTGGTCTCATTCAAGACAACAATGAATCTGCATACAGATAGGTTGAACAACTAGCCTTGTGGTGCAACCAGAACAATCTTGAACTAAATACATTCAAAACTGTAGAAATGGTGGTAGATTTTAGGAGAAACCCTCCTATACTACCACCTCTTACAATACTAGACAATACAGTATCAACGGTAGAGACCTTCAAGTTTCTAGTCTCTATCATATCACAAGACCTAAAATGGATACTTAACTTCAAAAACGTCATCAAAAAAGCATGACAAAGAATGTTCTTTCTGCACCAACTCAGAAAGCTCAAACTGCCCCCAAAACTGCCGATTCAGTTCCACAGAGGAATTATTGAGTCTGTCATCTGCACCTCTATAACTGTCTGGTTTGGCTCTGCAACCAAACGAGACAGACACAGACTTCAACAGATAATTAGGACTTTAGAAAAAACAATTGCTACCAACCTGTCCTCCACTGAAGATCGGTATATTGCACAAGCGAAAAAGAGCACTGTGAAAATATGTACAGACCCCTCACATCTTGGACATAAATTGTTTCAACTTCTACCCTCAAAATGACACTATACGGCACTGCACACCATAACAACTGACACAAGGGCAGTTTCCCCCCAAATGCCATCACTTTGCTAAACAATTAATTCCCACAGCACTGTCAAATTATTTACTAAGATTGTATTATTGTTATTCTTCTCATCCCTCCTTTTAGCTATTTCTTCCCACTTATAACTATAACCATGTTGCCTGTATATTTACAATTATATTGTTTTATTTGTTTCCTAGTATGATTTGATTGCTTATTAATAACCCATGACTATCACTAAGTGTTGTATCTTATGATTCTTGATGAACGTATTTTATTTTTTCTTTATGTACACTGAAAGTAAATGCACCAAAGACAAATTCCTTGTGTATCCAATCACACTTGGCCAATAAAGAATTCTATTCTACTCTATTGTTTATATTCTATGTGAAGAAATGAATAATCTGAACCATTGCAGAAATTGCAAAGAGCATTACCATTATTAATCACAGCAGCAAATGCTTTCTTGATATTTCTTGTGCAGAAATCAGTGCTACAAACAACACATTTATTGGAAGAAATGCAAAGAAGAGGGAAAAATTCATACCCTGACACTTACCAGTTTACTTTATAATAAGTGCCATTGTTCCTGGTTGATTAGTCTGTGTTGTGAATATAATTTGTAACATGTTTTTTTTTTAAGGTAGAGAGCAAAATAGGTATATTCCCTGATACTACACAAGAGGGCCTTCCCATGAAATGTTATTTATATGCATTAGATAGCTGTAAAGGAGAACATAGGATGGATTCGATGTGTCAAACCACAAATTTAGGTAATACCTCAGATGCTTCCTGGAACCGAGAATAGAATCTGATTTAACTTTGGGGAGAATATTTATGTTTGTGTATATGTGTGTTTAAAAAAGAACCAGAGAAAAAAAGAACAGCTTTGTAGTTTTAATTTTGTGGCTCCCAAGATCCCAGTATTTTAAGAACCATAAAGCAACTGGGAAAGTAAAACTACATGTTCTGTCAAGGAATTAATAAAATATGATCATGGACGGTAACTGCTTGAATTATATCACTTAGAATCTATCTCCAAAGTATATAATACTACTACACATTCTTTAATATTTTTATTTTTACTCAATGCAGAATTTTAACTATTGGCAACAGACTATTTTGAATATAAAAGTTCCTTCACGATTATTAGTTTCAGGATTATTAGTTAGAGTGTTGTTTATTCAACTTACAAAACTCTGTTATTCTGTGACAAAACTAACAAGAGCAAGTTTGATCTAGTGATTAAGGCACCAGGCTAGAAAATAGAAGACTACGAGTTCAAGTCCTGCCTAATGAAGGCTAACTGAGTTACTCTGGGCCAGTCATTTTTCCTCAGCCCAATGTACCTCAGAGGGTTGTTGTGGGGAAAACAGGAGGTTTGTTGGACATGGTGGCCCAGCGGTTGGAATGCAGTTTTGTAGGAAAATTTTGTCTACAGCCTGGAGTTCAGTCCAGACAGGGCTCAAGGTTGACTCAGCCTTCCATCCTTTTGAGGACCCACATCGTTGGGGGCAATATACTGATTCTGTAAACTATGCTGAGAGTACTGGAAAGTGCTATGGGATGGGACTGTACATACTGTAAGTCTTAAATGCTATTGCTATTCTCCACTTTGAATTATTTGAAATAAATAATAAAGGTGAAAATAAATAAATAATATATAATAATAATAAATAAATAATAAAGATGCAAATAAATAAAACAATATTCTTTCAGCAGTGTAAAACAAAAGCAGTGTAAAGCATCTATTTCAAAGTTCAAAAGCATACTTGATAGAGGTAGTGCACGACAGAGCCTCATATGTGCTACATGATGAGATGTGCAAATATAGCCATTGTGATCCAAGGTTGATGGTTTTAGTTTTCTTCTTTCCCTTCCCTTAAATTTCCAGAGAACTGAAATTTAGAGAATTGGGAGAGCCAGTTTGGCCTAGTGGTTACACTGATGATTTAGAAATCAGGAGATCATGAATTTTACGCCCACCTTAGACATGATAGCCAGCTGGGTGACTTTGGGCTAGTGACTCTTTTAGTCCAATCCATCTCACAAGGTTATTATTGTGGGGAAAATAGAAGGTTTAAGGAATATTAGATATGTCCACTGCTTTGAAAGTAATAAAGCTGGGATAACAATCTAAAAAATAAGTAAATAAATAGAACATAAAACATAGAATAATAAGGTTGGGAGGGATTTTGGAGATCTTCCAGTCCAATTCCTTACTCAAGCAGGAAACTCTATATCATTCCAGACAAATGATTGTCCAGTAAATTAGTGTTGATCCCTTCTCTTTCTGCACTCCACACTCTTGTGCCTTCTGTTGGCTGATATATCATTTGTCTGACTTTTGCCCTCCCTGTGGCTCTTCCTCCTGTCCCCCAGTATACTCTCTATAGTACATTACATCTGTAAAGGGAAAAGGGAATGGCCTTGAAGGATATGAGAAAAAATCATAACCAAGGCAATGGTCAGATAAGCAAAGTAAATTAAGGTAAGGTAAGGTTGAAGTAAATGTTGGCTGAAGTATGTATCTTGTAGACAAGTTATCTGTACATCCACTTTCTGCTGATGTTGCAGCAATATAGCCTTGAGGTGCTTGGCATATAACAGTGTGCCCTGGGGATCAGAGAGCTTTCTCACAAGAAAGAGAATATGATACTTGCAAGATTGATGTCAGCCCTACAAGGTCAATTAGCTTAAGAAACCAGTGCCATATAGATTAGGTTTACATTTATTGTAACAAAATCTTACAAATCTGAATGTGTTTCCCCCACTTCCTCTTTGTATGAATCAGGAAAGAGCTTGTGTGATGCATTTGTTTAAATTATGTTTTGGCCCGGGTTTAAGCCCAGCTTATCTGACCATTGCCCTGGTAGTGGCTCTAAATCAAAGGTCTTCAAACCTGGCAAGTTTAAGACTTATGGACTTCAACTCCCAGAATTTCTCAGCTAACATGACTGAAGGAGGAATTCTGGGAGTTGAAGACCACAAGTCTTAAAGCTGTCAAGTTTGAAGACCTCTGCTCTAAATTATCAATGAGTGGGAATGTTATTTATAGGTGTGAAAGCTAGCTAGGTGACTTTGGGCTAGTCATTCTCTCTCAGCTGAACGCACCTCATAGGCTGTGAGGAAAATGGGAGAAGGAAAGAGCATTAGGTATGGTTGCTGCCTTGAGTTAACAAAGTAACAAAAGTGGGATTAAAAAAATCAACCAACCAAATAAATATATAATACGCTACAAGGATTTTGCAAGGACAGGCTCCAAGAAAAAGGAGGAATGGTGAATCACCATATAGGAGGCACATACAGCCTTCAGTTCTTAATTGTGATCAACATCTGGGTGGGAATATAACACAATAACACATCTCCATAAAACAGGTGGGACTATGCTGAAACAAAGATTGACAGCCAGGCAATAAACCTAAGCTAACCGAGTTTCTTTGGACAAGGAAAAGCCATGAGTTTTCCTCCCATGAGTTCTATGGGGGTGGTGAGGTGAAGGAAGCAATCCTAAATTGCATTAACAGAGAGATACACTCGAGATCAAGTGAGGTACTAATACCACTCTATAAAGCTTTAGTAAGACCAAACCTAGAGTTCTGCATCAAATTTTAGTCACCATACTATAAAAAAGATATTGAGATGCTAGAAAAAGCACAGAGAAGAACAACCAGGATGATTAGGGGACTGGAGACTAAAACATATGAAGGACAGTTGCAAGAACTGGGCATGGCTAGTCTAATGAAGAGAAGGACCAGGGGAGACATGACAGCAGTGTTCTAATATTTGAGGGGCTGCAACAGAGGGAAAGGGGTCAAGCTATTTTCTAAAGTGCCTGTAGGCCAGATAAAGAATAATGGATGGAAACTAAACAAGGAGAGATTTAACCTGGAAATAAGGAGAAACTTATTTGAGAACAATCAACCAATGAAACAGCTTGCCCTCAGAAGTTGTGGGAGCATCATCACTTGAAATTTTCAAGAAGAGATTGGACTGCCATTTGTCAGAAATGGTGTAGGGTCTCCCACTTGGGCTAGGGGTTGGACTAGATGACCTACAAGGTCCCTTCCAACTCTGATTATCATCTGATGGGGTGGGGAGTTCCTTGTAAGGAAGTCGCAGGATCTGAAGAGACCCTACAAGTTATTGTAAGTAATGCAGTAGGAACCACAGGAGAACACATTACGTTCATAGCCTCACACAAGTTCTGAAAGGACACTGAGTCTATTTGACCCATTTTCCAAAGCATGTTTAAATGGAGCAAACTTAAAATGTAAATAAACCTTTAGAGCATCAGAGTACTTAATGCTACCTATTGAGTGTACCTTCAATCTGGGACAAATTAAACCAGAAAGGAAAGAACCAGCCACAAAGTATAAAAGAATTACATGCAAAAAGCTTGTATTTTGGGGTTAAAAGTAAAAAAAAAAAGAATTAAAGGGACAGGAAAAAAATATAAAAAATTAAATTGGATTTTTTTAAAAGGATGCTTTTAAAAAAATACCAATAATATATAACATCATGGAAAATAATACTATTCAAATCTATTAAGGAAGCGAATTGGCTCTGTTAATGAAAAGAGGTAAGTAAAAAAAGAAGGAAAGCATAATGTTCTGAGAAGAACAAGAATCTCTTCTTCAAAGCACCCAGAGGCAGGACAAGAAGTAATGGATGGAAACTTAACTAGGAGAGAACCAACCTAGACCTAAGGAGAATTTTCCTGACAATGAGAAAAATTAATCAGTGGAAAGGCTTGGCTCCAGAAAGTGACTGCTCCATCTCTGGAGGTTTTTAAGAAGAGATTGGAGAGCCATTTGTCTAGAATGACATAGGGTCTTTTACCTGAGTAGGGGGGTTGGACTATGTTTCTTCCCCAGACCCTAAAAAATTTAACCTTAGACTGTCTACTATTGACCTCACCCCTTTCCTAAGAGGTCTGTAGGGGGTGTGCATAAGCGCACCAACGTGCCTACTGTCCCTGTCCTATTGTTTCTTTTTATTTTTCTTATATGTATCCATGTATTCATAACTACATTTATACTTATACCTGTTATCTTGTAAGCAATTGACAAATCAAATAAATAAAAATAAATACATAGAATGCCTCCAGGGTCCTTCCAACTTTCTTATTCTGTTATGTAGTTATATAAATAATGAGTGCTGAAAGGGATGAAAGTGGGATGGACATGGGGATAAAAGTCTCTCTATTTTCTATTACATTTTTACATACCAGATGGGTTATTCTCAGCTTATGACTAGTTGCTTAGTGGCAAAAACTGCCCATTTGGGAGAGTGGATTCAGATTTATGCCCATGAGATTTGCTTAACCACTGTCATAAAAATTGGTAAAAAACAAAACACAGTTGGATCTGGTGCTTCGACTTACAACCACAATGACTTATGACTGGAATTCTAGGCCCCAATTATGGTTGTAAGTCGAGGACTATCTGTTACAAATCTGAAATGAAGAAAAGTTGTTATTACTTAAAGTTTTAGGGAAGAGAATTGTTGGACCATACCAGAAAAAGATATATTTATTTAAGGTGGATAAATTCACAGAAAAGAATATTATTTTGTCAGTCAGCAAGATTCTTATAGTGTATAAAACCGAGTATCTTGATGTACCCACAATGGAAGATAAAATAACACATGTTTTGTTAGAATATCGAACCTTTCATAGATTTTTGGCTGGAAATGGAAAGATCTGAAATGATTACTTTTAGATTGAATGATTGAAAAGATGTTGAAGAAGATGAAGAAGAGATTAGTTATTTTGCTTTAGAGGGATAATAATTGTGATTATTACTGCTGTAATGAAGATCAGAAGTCACCTTTTTAATTCTTTTTTTCTTTCTTTTTCTTTTAAGTGTGTTGTTTTCTGTACTTCTTATTATCTCTTTTCTCTTTTTTTTTCCTGCTTTTATATATTTGTTATTTTGTGTTTTGCAAGTAAAATTTCCATATACATAGAAATATAGATGACAGAGATAGAGATAGAGATATATAGACATGTGGATCTTTGGTTATTTGGGTTTTCTCCTGTGTAAAATTGGAAGTATATAGGCGACATTTCAATGAAGTCTCATTCATCATCTTCAGGCTTGTTTCTTCGGCTCTGTGCTTCTCAGAGTAATGTGAGCTTGCAAGCTGCTTCTTCCTTTTAACTGCTAGTGGTGTTGACTTGATGGGTGGGGGCTTGGCTGTGTTCTGATGGGGTGGGGGGTGTTCTCATTGGTTGGGGTTTGGCTGTTGTTCTGATTGGTAGGGGGGTTTGGCTGTGTTCTGATTGGCTGAGGGTGTGTTCTGTTCTGGTAGGAGCTTGGTTGTGCTCAGGTTAATCTTAGTTGCCTGGGAGATTTTGAGCTGGTGAGCCTGTGATCTTGTTTGTTTGGGCTTCGCGTTTGTGGTCGTGCCACAATCTTCATGGTGGGTGTCAGTTCGCTTCTGTATGGGTTGGAGGGGTTTGAAGTGGTTAGTGATGCAGCTGCGGTACGGCTTCTGGTCAGTGGTCGGTGTTTTCATCTTTGTGTGTGGGTGGTGAGTCTTTTTTCTAGTGGAAGTGTGGTGGTGGCATCTTGTGTGGCACTCGTGGGTGTGGGTCTGGAGTCCATTCTCATGTTAGGTACTCGTTTATTAATGAAGGCAGGTTTCCAAATGGCTGGTAGGCGGGAGGTATCATCTGTTTATTCATGCTGTGGTGGGCGTTTTTCTATCTCATGGTCTTCTCTGACTTATTCTGTTGTTGAAGTGTTCGGGTTTTGGCAATAGTTCTGGTATTTTTAAAGTCAATTTCATGTCCTGTAGCTTGACGTGTTGGACCAGGGAAGAGGTCAGTTCTTTTTTGATGAGCTCTTGTGTTCTTCAAATGCATGCACTTATTCTTCTGTTAGTTTGTCCGATGTATGTGGTGGGGCCAAGCGGTGCAAGGGATTTTGTATACTCCTTGGTTTTCTAACTCGATTTTGTCTTTAGGGTTTCTTAGGATGGTGGATATTTTTCTGTTTGTGCAGAATGCTGTTTTAGTGTTGTGTTTTGGAGGATCTTGCTGTTTTGTCTGTAGTGCCTTTTATATATGGGAGGAGGATTTGCCGTTCTCTTTGTTCTCTGTCCTGGCTTTTGGTTTGGGGTTTCTTTTTGGATTAGGTGGTGTAATCTTCTTTTTTGGGAATCCATTGGCTGAATAGTACTTTAGTGAGAGTGTGTAGTTCGGCTTTAAAATGTTGTTCGTCAACTAAGCATTTTGTTCTGGTAGATGGGTGTCTCGGCTACAGAATTGATCTGTGCTGCGTGGTGGTGTGTAGAGTGCATGTAGATAGCAGTTTGTATGTGTTTTCTTCTGGTAGATGGTGTGTCCTCGGGAGCCATTGGATTTTTTGTATACTAAGACATCTCGGAAGGGAAGTGATTGTTGGCTTCTGTTTCCATGGTGTGAATTGTATTTTGGGATGGAGGCTGTTGAGGTGTGCGAGGAAGTTTTTCTTTCCATGTGCCAGATTATGAAGGTGTCATCTACGTATCTGAGCCAGAGTTTGGGTTTGTGATCATATTTTTTCTAGAGCTTGTGTTTCAAAGTGTTCCATGTCGAGGTTTGCAATGACAGGTGAGAGGGTGATCCCATGGGTGCTCTTTTATTTTGTATTTTTTCCATTGTAGGTGAAGTATGTATTGGATAGGCAGTGGTTGGTAAGATCTAGGATGTACTTGGGGGGCTTGTATTTGTTTTTGGATGGCTATCAAGGCTTCTTTTTAGGCACTTGGTGAAGAGGGATATGACATCGAAGCTCACTAGTAGGTCGCTGGGTTGTAAGTTTTGTTTCTTTATGATCTCGATGAACTGGAATGAGTTTCTTCCATGTGAGTTGATGGATTCTGCACAGGGCTGTAGTTGTTTGGTGAGAAATTTGGCTAATATATATATAGTATGTATATTATATTATACTATATATTATATAGTATATATATAATATATATATTATATATACAATAATACACACACACACACACACATATATGTATGTATGTATGTACCAATGGTGAGATTCAATTTTTTTCACTACGGGTTCTGTGGCTGTGACGTGGCTTGGTGGGTGTGGTTTGGTGGGCGTGGCACAGGAAGGATACTGCAAAATCTTCATTCCTATCCCATTCCAGGGGAAGGATACTGTAAAATCTCCACTCCCTCCCCACTCCTAGGGGAAGGTTACCACCGGTTCTCCGAACTACTCAAAATTTCCGCTACTGGTTCTCCAGAACTGGTCAGAACTTGCTGAGTACCACCTCTGGTATGTATTGTATACACACAGTATACAGCATACATAATGTTGTGCACACATACACACACACACACACATACATACATATATGTATACTTGTAGCCAATGATCCATGCATATTGAAGAAAAGGGAGAAAGATTTCCACTGTATACAAATTTTATAACATTACATATTGGACTATTAGCAATTTTATTCTTACATTCAAATTAGTGGTTCTTTAAAAAATCATTTTAAATTTCTGAACATGCATTTCACTTACTGTCCCTTGACCCAACAATTCTTTAGCTATCTGCAGTGGCCGTAGGGATACAATATCTCTGTGCTGCCTTAATTAGATATGCACTCTTCAAATCTTCATGGCTGACTGGAGGATTTTGTTTTGTTTTGTTTTGAAAACAGACTTGGGACATCAGAACATTTTAAGTAACATGGAAAGAAGCTTTCATTCTTTTTTGTTTGTTTGTTTGTTCTCAGCTCAGAACAAAACTCAGGGATGCAAACAAAATTATTTCAAGCAGAGATGACTCTAAATTACCATTCTGAATTTGGAATACTTCAGCAGCTTCTTTCTTCCAATGAGGATCTAGGAATCTACTGTAGCAGATTCTCATGGTTTTATCCATGTGCATGAAAAGCAGAGTCATCACTGAATACATTTTTCTTTAAATAGAAGCAACAACATATAGAGGAGAGTTCAGGAGAGTGACAACACTATCTGTGATGGGCTTTATGTGTATAAATATTGCTTTAACCATTTATTTATGTCCAACTCATGACAACTTTATAGGCAAGTGCTCTCCATGCTACCTGAATGTTGTGTTATTTCCATACAGGTTCCCTTTTTGTAAAATATTAGCCTTCCCCCAGACATTGAAAGGAGATACAAAAACCCAAACAAATGTCCAAATTTCTGTTGAGTCTGGATCAGTCTGATTATTTGTGATTCTAAGAACCCTTGACAGTGGAAAAAATAAGACAGTTTGATTCACAGGATTATTAATTTAATAATTGATATTGAATGGTGCAAATTTTAATTTAGATGGAGTAATCAGATCTAAGGATTGGGCAGTGGAACATGGCCATAGCATTTCCATTGTTATAATTCATATGTGATCAAATGATAGATATCAAAAGTGGAAGAGCTAACCATCTTTCATCTGGCTCCTTAATTCTCATATATTTTGTGTCCTTCAAGAAAACTGAATGGCTGATCTGTTATAATCAACTTCTCATGTATTTATTAGCTATTTTTATTGCACAATTGTTTTATAAGAAAATATGCTTTGATCAATTGCCAGGTAACTGTGTCAATCTTACAGCAGCCTATTAATCCAGCACATTAAATCCTTTCTATGTAGTCACTTCATTATTCAGATGTGGTTTACATTTGCAGTTGGGAGGGTTCTTTGCCTATTTTGTTCAAGTAATAATGCAAATCGAAGTTCTTTTAAATAATCCATAATTTTCACTTTATAAACATTTATTTTATTAAACATTAATAGTAATTTTATTCAAGATAAATTTAAAAGATAAAAGGGTAAAAAATAATTAAAAAGGTAAAAATAAATAAAAATGAATATAAAATGAAAAATAAAGGAATATAAAGAAAGAAAAAAAAATGCAGAAATGAAGGAAAAACTAAAAATAGAAAAGACAGAAAAAAGTATAAAGTAAAGAAAAAAATATATATGAAGAAATGACTTCTCCCTTCAAAACAAATAAACTATTTTAGTAACTCTTCTCCTCTGAAAAGTATTCTGCCATCCTGTATTGGCAAATAAAATTTAAACTTTCTTCTCCTTGAATTGTAATTTTTGTTTCCTTCTGTTTCCTCTAGCATCTAACCTTCAGAGTCCCATCCTTTCTGCTTATTGTTTTAAGAATTCAAAACAATTGTATTTTCACATGGAAAGGATTCTTATAATAATGTGCTTTGCAAAGGGTTCACTAAAAAGAGCATTAGGCACTAGGCACACACATCCCTACCTATCTCTATTCAAACCACAGCTGGCCTTAAATGCAAGCTATTCAGTGCAAGAAGCCTTGGAAATAAAATACCTGAATTTCTCTTCTTACTAAATATGGCTAAATTTGACATAATATTTGAACAGTTTCAAACAATTTGGTTTCAGGAAAAAACTATCATGTAATCTGCAACTCTTACACTGAAAAAACATATGTACTACACAACTCGATCAGGGCAAAGCAATAGACACAATCTACATAGACTTCTGTAAAGCCTTTGATTTCAGCTGGTACACGGCAAAACCTACTTCTTAAAACTAAAGTCTTACAGTATCTGTGGCCATCCTGATAATGATGAAGCATGCCTGTCACAGACAACAAATGGTCAAAACTGGGAGTGTCGCTATCAAATTCTGTACCTGTCTACAGTGGTGTCCCCCAAAGGCAAGTGTTCTAGGCCAACTCTTTTCATACTCTACAATAAGATGACCTCTGTGATCATATTAGAGCAACTGCCGTTCTCTTCATTGATGATGTACAAGTATTCAACACACAACAGACAATACTGCAGACAAATAAATAAATGTGTCTGTCGACATTATTGGCAAAAAATATCAGAAAATAAAATACAGGCTGATAAGTAAGACCTTTGTTGACGATCCAAACTCTAGTCAAGGATCTTTGGAGTATTCATCTCTAATGGCCTAAGTTGCTAGAGCCCACTGTACCTACATAGCCAAAAGGCGTTAGGAGAGTTGTTAATTAATCTTGCATAGCCTTTTCTCTAGTAATATTACACTACTCACTAAGAGGCATACAAAACATTTGGCTACACAATGACTCGAATACAGCTCATCAGTCTGGAACCCATATTACGTATCTGATATTAACATAGTTGAGAAAGTCCAGAAATATTTCACAAGAAGAGTTCTATACTCCTCTACTCATTGCAGAATACCTTATGCCACCAGACTTGAAATTCTAAACCTAGAAAATCTGGAACTACGCTGCCTTTGGTATGATCTAAGTATAGTATATAAAATCATACATTGAAATGTCCTACATGTCAATGAATACTTCAGCTTCAACCATAAGAACACAAGAGCAAACAATAGATACAAACTCGTTTATAGCAACAAACTTGATTGCAGGAAATACAACTTCAGCAGCAGAGTGGTCAATGTCCGGAATACTCTACCTGACTCTGTGGTGTCTTCCCCAAACTCCAAAAACTTTAACCTTAGACTGTCTACTATTGACCTCACCCCTTTCCGAAGAGTTCTGTGGGGGGCATGCATAAGCGCACCAATGTGCCTACCGTCCCTGTCCTATTATTACTTATACCTATTATTTTGTAAGTAATTGACAAAAATAAATAAATAAAATAAAAAATTAATGTGGATGAAAAGCTTTTTTGAAGCATTAAAGTGCCATTCTGTGGAAGAATCAGCATGGCTGTTTTGAGGATTTTTCCCATTTGCCTCCTATCATGGGTGCACATGGAACATTTTGCTGGCATCCTTTGCTCTTGTGCCCTCTTGTATAAATCCATACCTTGTGAGGACATCTAGATAGTTCACAATATACATGTAATGTAGGTTTAGAATATAATTGCAGTAATAAAACACACAAAACAAGGCAAAAACTAGTGGCACTAGCCAGTTTTATCAAAACATAAGGCTTCTCAGTAACAAAATAGATGTTACTTTGGTGCATAGGCCTTTCTTTAGGACTGACATTTTCTAGAGAGAAGATTTAATACCAACAGAAGAAGGTAGTTATCTCAGTCATCTAAAGGACCATATTCCATGGCCTTAAAGAGGTAGGTTCCCACAACTTTTGGCCCTCCTGACATATTTCTCTCTTTTGACTTACCAATATTGTCATAGCTACAGCTATTTTCTTGAAAGATTTTCCTTCTGCAAGACCCAATGTCCTTAGATTTCACCCAGTGCAGCAGTAGGAAATTCTATATATTTTGAATCATATAAGGAACTGTGCAGTGGTGGGATTCAAATTTTTTTACTACTAGTTATGTGGGCGTGGCTTGGTGGGCGTGGCTTGGTGGTCATGGCTTGGTTGACGTGGCAGGGGAAAGAGACTGTAAAATCTCCATTCCCACCTCATTCCAGGGAAAGGATACTGTTAAATCCCCATTCTTTCCCCACACTACTAACCTGTTTTCCAGCTCCGTTCTCCTGTGCAGGGCAACAAAATAAGGCCCAGCCAATCAGCTGGGACTCAAGAGGAAGAGAATAGATGGGGGCAGGACCAGTCAGAGGTGGAATTCTGAACTACTCAAATTTTCTGCTGCTGGTTCTCCAGAATTGGCCAGAACCTGCTGAATACCACCTCTGGTACTGTGCATTTGGAGCCCTTCCCTATAAGGTCCATTGACAATAGAGCTTTGCAAAGAAGAAGCTCATACATTCAGATAACATTAATAGTTACTGCTTAATAACAATCCTGTGCTATCATATCTCCAATATGCTATCCTCATTTCACCTCAGTGCTTTGCAAAACACATTTACTGAGTCTTTGTCAAGGCTGAGATGAGTGTTATGGCATAAGAGTAAAGCAGGATATTTTCCCATGTATTTAGTGTATGAACTGGGGTTGTAAAAAAAGTGAAGAAATTTTAAAACGTAAGAGTTAACTTATAAGATGGAATACGGTGGCTAGTATTCATTTAGTATATTCAGCAGCAATAGTGCTGTATGAATGCTGTACTGTACACATGAACAACATATTCATCAATTCAGTGGATATAAGGCCTGACATATTTTTACATACTGGGAAATGTTTACGGTTAAAATGGGAATCAAAAACAATTAGATAAAAACAAAGGAGTATATTTTTTTATTATACTTCTGAATATCAGAGTCTGCACTATTGAGATTCAATTAAAATATATTGCTAATAAAGTTTATATGCATTTATGAAGGGTGTGGGGAGGCAATGGGAGGCAGGTAATGAGGCAGCACTTATACATACTTGCTGGGTGTTAGGAAACAAGTATATAAAATCAAAGTTAACAGACTAACAGAATAATAAAGTTGGAAGGGACCTTGGAGGTCTTCTAGTCCAACCCCCTCGAGTCCTGCTCAGGCAGGAAACCCATTTTCACATTTCAGACAAAGTTAGAAGCATATCATCATAACACGTGGATCATGGTTTCAGGTAACTTGATTTTTGGAACGGATTTGGCACAACTCATTCCAAAGTTCCTGCAATTCAGTTTTCTGAGATGAAGGTTATGCTGCCTCATTGCATTATATATGTACACATGCAAGGAAGCCCTGTCATATTCAACAGGCTTTAGTCAAACAAAAATGCACACAGTTATAACATTTGGGGAAGTTTGAAATCCCATATCTTTACTCTGCTTTTTTGTTTTCATTTTATTTTGATTTCCTTTTTTTCTGCTTAAGATAAGTTCACATTTTAAATACTGAGTATTTGCCTGAACATTTTCCATACTGGCACTGTTTACTATACCTCTTGAAAATTCCCTTTATAAAAAAAGTTTTATATACTGCAAAAGTATAAAAGGTGTATGGATCATTTCTGATCCTATCCAGATGGATACAGAATCCAAAATGACCTGAATTTTGCTGGTTTGATGGTCTCGTTCTGAAACCCTGACATCATTCAGAAGGTCAATTTGATCCACAGATCTGAATGAATCATCTTTTTCATCCAATATCCAAATTGAATATTTGCACAACCATAAAGACTGTTTTGCAAAAAGTAACAAATGGTGTGAGCTAATAATGATACGTTCACATGGGAGAGGAGCAGCAAGGAAGATCTGTTAAATTGTATATGGGTTGTGAAAGTTAAGGTAGTATGCAAATGCTTACTCCCATAAAGTATGACATGGGATGTGGATTAGGGACATAAAATTCTGCTGCAGTATTTTTGTTACACAAGAAAACAGGATCTATCTAAGCAATTGTGCTGTGGTGTAAGTGGAAACAATAGACACCATCTATTAGTGACATTTGGGGGAAACGCTGATGGCAGCCTTTTCTAATATGAAGAATACATATTGCATACATGTACGTATAGGTACAAATATATATATACAGTACACACACATGTATATGCCCATCATGCTATTTGCTTTGAGGATGGCAACAATATGAACACTTAAATAAAAGTGTATGAAGTTGTGACCAAAGGAAACTAAAGGCAAAGAAAAAAGGGAAAGGAGATTAGTTTATTCCAACACTATTCACTAGACATCTCCAAATTTTGTATTGGTGCATAGATAGCTTTATGTTGATCTGTACATTCCTTCTGTTGATTAGTTCTTTGGGAACATTTTTTAAAAGAATTTCATTATACTATACCTTGCTTCTAAGTCTTTGGGACAAGTATTGGTTTAAATCAAAATAAAGTAAATAAATAAATATCAGGTATCAAACCAGATGATATGGTATTTGTTTAAGCTCTATGAATATGCCTCTTTGAATATAAGCTTTCCAGCCAATTGTTTTTAAACTGCATTGCAAGTTTGCTGTTCTGGCAGATGTCATGGTATTCTCCATGTTTGTAATTAATGACTTCAAGGACTAGCTTCAATCATGTAGAAGATCTATGCAAGCTTTAGATAAGTAAACCTAGTACCAATGCCCAGTGGGTATGCTTAGTGCTGATGAATTTCTTGGCAGGCTTCCAACAGAGATGTTTGAGTAATCCAACCTCTAAATTTGTATGCAAAATGACCTCTTTTGTACATTTCTTGAAACTTCATTCACTTCTCAATTTTGCATGCACTTCATTCACTTCTCAATTTTGCATGCAAAAGAACTTAAACATGTCAGCAAAATATGTATTTTGAGAAAAAAATAATGAAATACATTATTTTTGGAGAATTTAAGTGTCAGCTTTGGAAATCTTATTCCACAATGCCACATAGCTTGAGAAAGTGGGAGGGGGGTGACATTAAGCTTATTTTCCCTTATAAACTCTTATTAATTCAACATGAAAACAGTGGGTGAAAATGGGAGATTGACAATATCTGGAAATCAATGTTTACTGAAAAAAAGATTGTGTTTAGAATCAGGGCAATGTTTTTTTTTTTAATGCTTTTCTTGCACTTTTCTTTGGCTATGTCTCTGGAGTATATGCTTTTGGCTACAGAAACATATCAGTGCAGCAATATCATAATCTCATGTCTATCATCACATTGATTTTAGTGTGAATGATGGGTCCCTTCACATATGTATGCTTGCTATTGTAGGTACCATTTTTTTTAAAGGTGATTCCATGTCATTTTGAAATGTACATTAATAAATCAAAAGTGTACATTGAATCAATCCTATATTTTTCCAACCCAAATAGAGTGGGGAGTGTGGAATGATAATACTCCCCTATCTCGTATGGGGGAGTAACTATTGTGCATTCTTGACTGATGGAATATGCAGGCAGATGCCGGATTTCCCTCTGCATATGCTGTTATTTTAATTGGCTACTCTTTTGAAATCCAATTTTGTTTACACTTCTGTATATATACCCTATGTTGGCAATAAATTCAGTGGTAATTCTCCAAGGGCAAATTTATAGAGAATTTGGTTGCTAGTGGTTTTTTAATTTCTGAACATGAGGTGGCATTCTATTGCTTGTATAGAATGATGGTTATAAGGTCAAATAAGGACTAACCAAAAAGTTGGGATCCCATTAAGTTCTTGAGCCAAACAATAACTCCCAGCCTTATCTACATGAAAAGATTTTTGTGAAAGTAAAATAGAGAGTTAAATGTCACAAAGAATCCTAGGATAGAGGTGTCAGCCTTCAAGATCTTCTGCTATTGCTTTGCATCTTTTCGGCTGCCATAAGTAACGGGGGGGGGGGAAGGGAAGGAGGAATAAGTTG
>BHFT01004150.1:0-23217 GCA_004320025.1 Laticauda laticaudata
CTTCATCGAAACGTTGCCTAGATACTTCCAATTCTACGCGGGAGAAAACCCGAATAACCAGAGATCCATATGTATATTTGAGATGGAGGCCCTTTGAGAACTGTATTAAAATGTCATTTTAATGAATGCCGATTAGTGTACATTCAAAGTGATAATAAAGTTATTCTGGTCAATGTATTTGTAGGTAAACAATTGAGATGCAAGATAATCTAAGGAATTCTGAATTAATGCATGACTCTAAACCACCTTGTCAATACATATAACAATTCTACTGGAGATCAACTACAAGCACTGTTTGTAAATTTCAGAACTGAATTTGATCTCTTTCCAAGGCCACGATCTGGAACAAGTTTATATCACCATATGTTTGTAAGTATGTTTATTCACTGAGTATCTGAGAATACTGATCTGAGTGAGGTCCCATGGAGATACATGAGAACACTGTAACAGAAGTTTCAACACGAAAAGTGTGAAGCAAAAATGATATTGATAAAGGAGAATATTTATAGCTCAGGTGTTGACATGGGGGGTCTTTGATGCTTTCCGAGCTTGGTTGCTTTCTTGCAGACATTTCAGTGCACTGATGATGTTAACTAGTTTGGGTAATAAAACACCTGCAAGAAAACAACCATGCTCAGAGAGCACCAAGGACTTATTGCTGTTTTATTTGTTGGCGATAAATATCCCCACCAGATAACACCTTCCTCTTAAGTGGTTTAGCATATTAAATCCTTTACTCCAGAAAAAAAAATGCTTTAGTGATCAATTGAGTCTGTGCAACATAGTATTCCATAATGTCCTTTACACAGGGGTTCATCTGCCTCAAATATACATTGCTTTTAAGTGGTCATGTGATGACTCAGGGCATAGCACAAAAGCAACAAAGTCACAAAAGTAGGTAAAGACCCTTTAATACCTCCAACTTGACCCCCAACGTGCAGTTATCATTGGCTGGAGAAAACACTCTCCCAAGAACAGTTTTTAAAGGGAAGAAATTCAGTCTGAACCCAAAGTACATATAAATTATAAATAAAAACCAACACAAATCATACTGCAGCAATTAAGAAGACAGGGCAGGATAAGGAATTGCAGACTTCAAAAGATAATGAAACACACACAATTGGAAGGACACCAGAACCCAGATAAGACTTAACAAATAATGCACAATTTGCTTCCAACAAAGTCCTGTGTGCAAACGCCCTTTTAAAATCCTGTTTTCCCAGCTGCAGCTAATGAAGGGAATCAGGACCCTTTCCTCCCCCATAACCCACGTAACTCAAGTTTCTCCCTTCTCTGTTCCTCCCTGCATGTCCCAGGATGAAGAGGAGGTGGCCCTAGGTCTTCCTCTGAAGACCCAGCCGGACTGTGCCCTTCACCAATTTCTTCCACAGCCACCAAAGCCACACTCCCAATCCCTGTCAGCAGCTCGACCTCCCCCATGGAATCAGATTCCAACAGGGGCATGACAGGTCTTTTAAGTTCTATATTCAATAGTAAAGCCAGACTTTTGCAGGAAATGCCAACTGTTGCTGAATCACTTTAAATGGCTTTTGGCTGTCTTGTTGATATATACATTTACTGAATTCAACATATATATTTATGTATACAATTATTAAACATTTCTCATTTTCTAATGTTTTTTTAAGGCTCATATACACAGGACCAGACACACATTATTCAGGTGTCTATTCTGTTCATTTGCAAACTCAGATGTGGGAGAACAAGCTGGTGAATCAAGAATTTCAACAAAGGGTAACTGAGAGGTTATTGGAGTAGCTCGCATTAGTTGAAAGGACTGTAGGTTCTTCAGAAGTCAAGCACACAAACTAATGGAAGCTAAAACTCATATTTCTTTACTGGATGCTTTACTGGAACACTACATTGTGGTGCTTGGTCAAAAGATATAGCCAGTGGTGGGATTCCATTTTTTTTTTTACTACCAGTTCTGTGGGCATGGCTTGGTGGGTGTGGCAGGGTAAGATTATGGCAAAATCCCCATTCTCTCCCCACCCCACTAACCGGCTTTCCAGCTCTGTTCCCTGTGCAGGGCAACAAAAGGAGACCCAGCCGATCATCTGGGACTCAGGAGGCAGAGAATAGATGGGGGCGGGGCCAGTCAGAGGTGTCATTTGCCAGTTCTCTGAACTACCTGTTCTCCAGAACTGGTCAGAACCTGCTGAATACCACCTCTGGATAAAGCCTTCAGCTGTCAACCTCTTCTCCCTGTAGCAATTAACCCTTCCAATAATTATCCGAGTGATGGACAAAGAAAATAAGACATTCCCAGCCAATCACTCTGCAACATTCTGCTGCTCTTCTCAATGCAGTTGTTTCCCCCAATCCATGATATTCTATCCTTTAGAGCTATGTCTACAATCTCTCCAAAGATCTTGATTCCATGATGAGACAGGGACATCAAGTAGCTCCATAGCATTTTTTAAATCCACAAAATCTCTTCATCAAGTTTACTGAAGTGGGATTTCTATTTTCTGAAGCCAGGGCCAATTTTCTCTCTTCTCAAAAAGGAGAATACAAATGTTTTAGTAGCTATGTCTATGGAGATTCTCAGTCATCCAGGTCATGGTTTTCCCAAAGTTGCTATTTCAAGAGACAACTGGACTTTCTTTTTCTTTGAAGACATTTCACTTCTCATCCAAGATGTTTCTTCAGCTCTCTTCTTAAGAGATGAAGAAGCTACTTGGATGAGAAGCAAAACATCTTTAAAGAAAAACCAGAAAGTCCAGTTGTCTCTTGAAAAAGCAACTTTAGGGCATTTTAGTAGATAATACACATTCTTTAGATGGATTTCTCTACTCCTCTAATACACAAATTTAATTTGCTCTTGGCATTTTAAATGAATTTTATTTGTCTTTGTTCTTTTTATATAAATGGCTTAGAAACCAGCAGAGTAACGAGCAAATACTGTGAACAGATATGATAAACCAAGCACATCTAATCTCATGGTTGAGGTAATAATGTCTGATCTTGTTTTGTGAAGCGAATGTTTATATGGTTTTTTTTTTAATAGGCATGCAGGTTATTGTTCATCTGGGGGGGAACAGGAAGAATTAATGATTGACCAAGAAAATCTCAAGGATCTTTAAATAAGTATATTTGAAAGGGAAGCCAATCTTGCAACATAATTTATTCATAAGAATTAGTTAACTTCTTTCTTTATTAATTACAGCCCATCAATGGAATGAGTGAACACACCAAACTCATCTTTGATATAATTACTGCGCATAACTATAAATACTATTAATGTGAAGTGTTTCCAAGTGTTAATTGGCTGTTCTAGCAAGAGCATATTAGAGTAATAAATACATGCAAAGCCTATGAAGTGCTAATTTTAACATGCAAAGCCATTATGAAAATCAGCTGAAAAACTTTGCAAAAAGGATCTGAGGACCTTATCTGTTTAGTGTGCAAAATTAATTGCTATATTAAATTAGCAAAAGCACATTACTTTTTTTTGAAATAGGAAGACATGAAATTATGGAGACAGTTTGTTTTTGGTTGTACAAAGGTGGGATTCTATAGAGTTTCTCTTTGGTAGGATGTTGAGGAAACTGGGACTAAAGCAGGAGAAGAAACATAGTTAATGTGGGAATTGGCTGTCAACTCATAAATATTTCTATGGTCTTTTTAGAGTTGGCAACAGAAAGGGAGGGAGAAAAGGGATTTGAAAGAGCAGTGAGGCAGCTTGGAAATTGAAAGTGCACTCCATAAATAGTTTTTCAAAAGATAGTAACTAGGTGACTGAAGTTTCTACCACATACAATTCTAACAGGAGAACATGATTGATGACTCTGGGCTATGTATGTGTCCCATTGGAGAATATGAATTATGATATACCCAGGGGGTGGGGGAAAACCAGGGTCAAGGGTGACATGATGAATGATGTATCTCAGAGTCAGCTACACCCAGGCAGTGCCAGACATGTTAACTCCCAATAAATACTTTTGAGGTTTTGGAAGTTTGGCTCGAGGCTCATGATTTAATTGGAATAACTGCCAGAATCCTGACATTGGCATTTAATGAAAGGCTACTGTATTTTTTGATTAGCCAAGAGCCCTAGTTGTGGGAATAGCTGAAATTAATTTGAAATGCAGTACATGGACATGGAAAGTTTGGGAGGAATCGTTTAAAGATGAAAAAGCCACATGAAAAGCAAATCTGATGAGGTCTATTTTATTTGTCAACCATGCATGAAGTGGAAGTCTTGATCGTTCTTTGAAGGTCCAGCTTCTCTGTTTGATAACAGTATGATTAATCATAAAAACTATGTTACCGTCTGTTTTCCCATCACAAATATAGTTATATTGATGCTGCACAAGTCATTACTCAGATCTCAAATTGGCATTGATCTTGATGTTAAGTTATCAATGAAAACTGTCCAAAAATTGCAACTAATCCAAAATATGTTGCCCAGCCCATTGACTAGAGCTAACTAGAGGGATTCTATGATAGGTGTACTGAAAAAAAATCTGTAAGTGGTTTGGTCTAGTGGTTAAAGCACCAGGCAAGAAACCAGGTGCCCTTGAGTTCAAGTCCCACTTTAGCTATGAAAGCTAAATGGGTAACTTTGGGTCTCTCTCTCTCTCTCTCTCTCTCTTTCTCTCTCTCTCCTTCTCCTTCCCTTTCTCTCTCTCTCTGTCTCTCTTTCTCACCACAACCCACCTCACAGGGTTGTTAATGTATGGAAAATAAGGGGAGGAAGATTTGTCAGATATATTTGTGAGTTATTTGTAAAAATAATAAAGGTGGGATAAAAAAAGAAAGAAAGAAAGAAAGAAAGTAAGAAAGAAAGAAAGCCAATAAGCAAATGCATTGATCTGAACTGTGTTTATCTCTCTCACATACAAAGCAAATGATTCGACTGAGAATTCTCTACCTTGACCAACTGCCAACTTCTGGTAATCATATGGCTTTATTATTCTGGAATGTAAATTACACAGTCATGTTTTTCCACTGTAATCTCACTTATGAATCTGTTGAATCTTCCATGAGTTTCTCTTCTGTTTTTGGAATCCATGGGTGCTATTGTTTAAATGTATCTTGGTGGCCTTCAGAAAGGGCACAAGATATTCCTTCCAGCAGAGACAAAATTAATCAATTAGCAGCTCAGATTAAGAAAACACACAGAAGGAAGAGAGCCTAAATGCAAGGCTGGCTAAAAAGCCTGAGAAAAAAGAAATTCTACTTCCTTCTCCTTTTTATACTCCCCTTGGCTCAGAATAGCTAGTGATCTACAAACTTCCCTTGAAACTTTTTTTCTTTCTATGTCCTCAAAGTTATCTAAAAAAACAAGGACATAAAGAGCCTTCATAAAAAACAAATGATGAGCAATAACTTATTTAGCCTGTGAAGAGCATGACAGGGACCATTACTTGAAGAGGAGTCGGCAGAACAAAAGCTATCTTCAATTGAGTACAATTAGTGTTTAAATGGGAGCCGTAATTAATTCGATGTGATTTTTAATGTGGTTATTTCCCATGCATTTAATGCTTTTAATCCTCTCCCGATGCACTGAACAATGCAGTTTGCTGAGAATTCTTGGGTGAGCTTTGGGGACTGCACCCAGAGATTATGGGTACTGTACATTAGGCTTTGCATCCCTCAATTATTTTATCCATCCGCTTCTTTCTGTGTCAGTTGAACATCTTGTAAATCTTTTAAATTCCCAGGCTTTCCCATTCTCCCAGTCTTTCTCATTTCTCCTGTACAACTTTCTGAAACAGAAACTTATCTATGTCTACCCAAACATACGTTCTACAACTGTTTCCTTTCTGTAAGGGCCAGGGTAAATTTTGGTACTTGCAAAACCATCTCTTCAGATAACTGAAGATTCTTACTCAGATTCTTGACTTACCAGCCTGATTAATATACGCAGTTTTCACTGAAGAAAAGTGTAGTTGGCGTATATTTTAGTTTATTTGGAATCAAGGTTACATTAAATGGTTGTACCTGATTGTTTTCACTAATGTTTGGCACCAGAGCTGGAAAGGCTATAAGGTAAAGTTTCCCCTTGCATATACGTGCTAGTTGTTCCTGGCTCTAGGGGGTGGTGCTCATCTCTGTTACAAAGCCGAAGAACCACTGCTGTCCGAAGACATCTCTGTGGTCATGTGGCCAGCATGAATAAATGCCAAAGGTGCACAGAATGCTGTTACCTTCCCACCAAAGGGGTCCCTATTTTTCTACTTGCATTTTTACATGCTTTCGAACTACTAGGTTGGCAGAAGCTGGGACAAGTAACAGGGTGCTAGGGATTTGAACCACCAAACTGCTGACCTTTCTGATCAAGAAGATCAATGTAAATTAGAACTTTGATGTTGGGCCTGTTCAAAAGTACGTCAATATACTTTTTTAATGATTCAAGAGCAGATGAGTGAATATTCACATGAACAGTCCTTAAGATTATCTAGGCTAAGTGTCATCATTGGCAAAAATGCAAGATAATGAAGCCTGAGATTGTTCTGGCACTAACATGCATCTGCAAAAGTTGGATCCTGAGGATGAGTGAGAAGAAGAAGACAGTTGTGATTTATTCATTTGAAGATTATTATGATGAGAACAATCAAATTTCAGAAGGCCTAATCATTTCTCCTGAATGAAATAAGGGCTCTCTTATGTCTCAGCAAGCAGAAATCTATAAAGCTGCAAGGGAAATCCAAGAATTTTGGCATACCAAAGAATCATTCCTCGTAGATGAATTTTGCAGTTGCATTGGTTTCAAAGGAGAAAAGGGAAGGGGAGGAAAGGAAAGGAAAAGAAGAGGGAAAGGAAAAGAAAAGAAAGGAAAGGAGAGGAAAAGAAAAGAAAGGAAAGGAAAAGAAGAGAGAAAGGAAAGGGAAAGAAAGGAAAAGAAGAAAGAAAGGGAAGGAAGAAAGAAAGGGAAGGAAGAGAGATAGGAAAGGAGAGGAAGAGGGAAAGGAAAGGAAGAGGGAAAGGAAAGGAAGAGGGAAAGGAAAAGTAAGGAAAAACTGTAATTGTATTGTATTGTTAAGCTGCCCAATTTAATTCTGCAAAGTAGCTTTCCATTTTAAAAATGAAAAATGATACAGAAAAGTTCCAACTGAAAAGAAAACAGCTAATATTAAAGGCCTAATTTTTGTCAATATGACTAAAGTCTTAACTGGAAAGAAACCCTCAGGGGTTGTCAGCTTAAGCATTGGCCTTTGGGGAAGAATTATTCAATGACTTAATTTTTTAATTCTCCCAAAATCTGCCCATTGTTACAGAGAGGAGAAACCAATCTGCTCTGGTGAGTCCTGTTAATTAAAATGAATAGGACAGGCTGGAGTGGGGGAAGACAGTTTAGCATATGCAAATTGTTCCTGGAGAAAACAAGGGGGGCATACATATAGGGTGAATAAGTTTTAAATATTTCTCCTGCAGTAGGTAGCTTTTTTTGAGAAGGTGCATTTCAGGAACGATTTACTGAGTAAATGGCACAGAAATGAAATTATTGGCATGAAAACCTTAATGGCCAATTAAGTACAAAGAAAAAAAAGTAAATTATATCCACCGGTACCCAATTTAAAACTGTGGTTATAATCCAGGTAATGGAGCTCAGTTGGAAAGTATTCTGAGCACTCCCTAGCTTAAAAAGTCATTACTAGCTGGCCTGCTGTTTTGTATAATTGCTGTGATAAGACATTGCAAATATAATTGGCTTTAGCCTGAAAATATTTCTTCACAAAGCAGTAACAACAATGGTAGGAAAGTTTTTTGATTTGTATATTTATAGCAACTTAAGGGATCTCATTAACACCTACAATAACATCTCTGGGCTCCTTTATTAAGCCAGAATGTGAAATGGAATGTGACAGTTGCGTTTCAAAACACTTTTCATTTGGGTCTCTTTCTTGAACATGTACATGATTAAATGACTCAAAGATGCATAAAAGTCTTTAAAATCAGACTTTATCTATTCTCAAACTCTTCTCTCTCTCTCTTTCTCTCTCATTTCTACTTCCTTTCTCTCTGGCATTTCCCCCTAAATTCCCAAGCTGAACTCAGCTTCTGTTTGGGTTCTGCTATAATTTCACTTAATTATGCATATGTAGAGAAGGATGGAGGCAAGAGAGGAATCAGACTGGAATCATTAAATTCCCACAAGTCTAAATTCAATCCCTCTTGAATTCTGCTGAATCTTACATGGTGCCAGTTCAGTGCTGAACTAAAGCAAAAGAGAAATTCTTCACCTGAATCAAGAAATACCTATTCTATCCTGACTGGCTATCCTGGTTATTTATCCTGAGATCAATTGATTTTCCTACCCCAAATATCTTCAGTCTTCACTATCAACCTGCCTTCAATCAAGGATCTGTATACTGCATGAGTCCAAAAAAGGGCTGTGAAAATATTTATAGATCCCTCACATCCTGGACATAAACTGTTTCAACTCCTTCCCTCAAAATGATGCTATAGAGCCCTCCACACCAGAACAACCAGACACAAGGTGAGTTTTTTTTTGCCAAACACCATCACTCTGCTGAACAAATAATTCTCACAAAACTGTCCAACTATTTACAAAGTTTGCATTGCTATTACTATTAATTTTCTCATCATTCTTTATCACTCATCCCCTCCCACTTGTGACGATATGGCTGTAACTTTGTTGCTTGTATCCTTACAACTTATATTGATTATCTCCTAGTATGATTTGATTGACTATGACTATTATTAATTGTTGTACCTGATGATTCTTGACTCTTGATGAATGTATCTTTTCTTTTATGTACACTGAAAGCATTTGCACTGAGACAAATTCCTTGTGTGTCCTTTCACACTTGGCCAACAAAGAATTCTATTCTATTCTATTCTATTCTATTCTATTCTAATTTCTTTATTCCATTATCTATTCTATTCTATTTCTATTCCCATTCCATTCCCATTCCATTCCATTCCATTCCATTCCATTCTATTTCCATTCTATTCTATTCTATTCTATTCTATTCTATTCTTTATTCCATTATCTATTCTATTCTATTCTATTCTATTCTATTCTATTCTATTCTATTCTACTCTATTCTTCAGTCCAATATTCTACTCTACTCTACTCTACTCTACCCTAATCCACTCTACTCTATTCAACCTCTATAACCTTATAATCAATTCATGTATCATGAAAAATAATGGAAAAATGTAGAGAACAGTAACTCTGGGAATATGTAGCATTCTGTATAAATGACAAGAAATGCATATTTAAAAAATAGAAAAAAATGAATGAAATGCATTATTTATAGAAAAAACTCTGGCAAAATTTATCCATATGGATACGTCCTGTAGGAATATGTCTTGGAAATACTTCAAGGATAGAAATGGTAACAGAAAGTTGAATAACACTAACATAAGATAAACTACTGAGTTTAACAACTATCAATGACTCAGTATGCAGGAATTTATTTTGTACATATTCAGAAAATCGGGGAAATAGAAAACTCATGGTATATCCTAAAGATGCTCTCTCTCTCTGTCTTTTTTTTTTTAAAGACAACTAGACTTTCTTGATTTTTTTTTTCTTTGAAAATGTTTCAGTTCTTATCCAAGAAGCATTTTGGAAGAAAGCAGGAGATGAACCAGGATCTAGATGATTGAGAGTCCCATAGACAACCCATAATAGAGATTTTTTTTCCCCAAAAAAATTACTTTAAAATTTTAGTTTCATTTCGTAATCTTTTGGACATGCTATTTAGGGCTTTAGATTTACTGATAGAAATTAGATTAAGAAATATTAATGCTATGAATTAAGCATAAAGATGTTTATCATTATGAATATGTTAATATAATCAACAGAATTACAAATAAGCCAATATAAAGAGAAAACTAGTTAAAATTATTCTGTATTATTATTACTATTGTTACTAATATATGTATTAATACTTCTGTTTGTTCTTTCTTTGTTTTTTTTATGCAAATTACATGCCCTGACAATACACTCTATTCAAAATGTTTATGAAAAGAAAAACATATTCAAAAAACAAATAGACTTTAGATTTACAAACTGGATTAAAATTTCCACTTGGGAAGAGCTGAGGGAGAATGCAGCATTCTGTAGATTTTGCTGATATAGCTGGATTTTTTCCTTTGAACTTCCTACTATTCCTCCGACTTACAATCATATTCGCATATGCATATTGCAGCCAAATTATCTTCCTTAGCTGTCTCTCCACAACAGATTTACTTAAAATTTTACTCTAGATGAAATGTAAATGGCAAATGATGCACTTTGTTGGAGATTTCCAGCTTTCTGAATCTGTACAATGGATTTATCATTGTCTGCACTGTATTGGGAGTTACTATCCTCTACAATTATAATTGAAAGAATTAATCATACGTTCGAACCAAATGCTCTTTTTCAATAATTTTTTAAAAAAAAATGGATAATGAGTATTATCATATGCTTCTTTCATAAATTCCTGTTCTGGGATTCCTTTTTAGATTAGTTCAAAGGAAATTAAGAACTCAGTAATGGGCACTATGCATTCCTCATTACGGTACAACATCCTGGCAATTTACCCAATTTGTCCACAGGTCAAAAGCAAGCTGTTGTACAACATTAGCCAGATAAGAGGCAATTTTCACAGGACAAATATAGGCATACTTTCAATAACATTCACTTTCGGGCAGCTTTTGTGAGAGAATTGCTGCTCAAAGACACTTCAGACAAATAGAAAAAATCGGCATCCTTAAATAATGGGAAAACCTAAAATTAAAACTCCTAAGATGAGTTCTTCATTAGCTTGAGAAATTGTTCCCTTCCGTAGATAGAATTCCAAATCTGTATCAACCTCACAAACTCACATTAGTTCAGATCAAGGGTCTTCAAACTTGGCAAATTTAAGATGTGTTGACTTCAATTCCCAGAATTCCTGAGCTAACATGACTTGAAGAGGAATTCTGGGAGTTGAAGTCCACAACACTTAAAGATGTCAAGTTTGAAGACCTCTGATTTAGATGACCAGAATGAGTCTTTTATGAAGGAGTGTTGTGAAATCAATAGGAACTAGACCAACTAGTCTAGGGTAAGAAGATAGCACCTAGGTGGAATTCACAAAGCTTCATGAAGACCATGTCCACTGTAGCTGACTAGATAAAAATCTATAAATTGTTCAAGAGGTTATTCCCACAATTAGATTTTCCCCAGATCATCATTATGACATGGTTCCAGGTTGCCTGAGGAATTGTCTCACCCCAATGGGATTGGCCTGCCTCACTAACCCTGGTGGAAGACACTATAGGCTGAGGAATTTGAGGCGAGATCTGCCTCCACCCTCTTGGCCTTGAAAAGGGCCTGGAAACTGTGTCTGCTGATTGGTTTGGGGTCCCAACAGGAGCCTTTAGTAGACTAAAGAAGAAGATCCCATCTCCATCCTGTTTATCTATTTTACCGAGTTTGGGTTAAATTTCAGTGGTCCCAATTTCAATATTTTATATTACTGGATTTCTGTTGTTTTTGGTGATATTATATACCATGCAAATTTGCTCGAGATGGGCAGCATATAAATTTAATAAATAAATAAATTAAAATACTATCCTTAGGTCTGAAATCTTGGAAAACTTATTCCCATCTATTAAAAAAAAAAACATAATCACAAGTCTGTCCTAGCCATGACTATTGAGTCCTAGCCAGTCAATTGCATATCCATACTGCATATCAGGAACAGTCATTTGACTTTGTATCTCGATCTCTATTTCAGCCCTCTCACTCTATCTCTGTTCTACCTATCCATCTATTGTCTGTCTGTCTGTCTGTCTACCTATCCATCTATCTATCTATCTATCTATCTATCTATCTATCTATCTATCTATCTATCTATCTATCTCTCCATCCATGTCCAACAATGTCCAACCATCTCCAACCTTTTTATCCATCTACCTACCTACCTATCTCTTTGTATCTCTTTCTCTCTCTGTCCTATCTGTCTGTCCATCTATCTATCTATCTATCTATCTATCTATCTATCTATCATCTACCATCTATCATCAATCATCTATCAAAACATGTATTCATTACCCTGTCTTACGCACATCCCAAATAAATATTGGTGTTTTTTTTAAATATACAGATATGACATTTACTCCCAAATAGAACAAATAAAAGGATTTGAACTTTGAATCGAAAGGCCCTGTCACACTGCCGACGGATCAAACACGTTTGTAAAAAGGCACACGGTGAACAAAGTTCCATCCATTGTTATCCGCTCTCAAAAGGGCAAAAATTTGGCATAACAGGAGGCCGCCCTCTCCGGAAGATAACACAGAAACGGAACGGACGGGGGGAGAAACGCAGGGCAGATGAGAAAGCGGAATGCTCCACGGAAGCCTAGCAGATGAAAGCGGATGCACTTCTCGCAAGGCTTCCGGGGAGCACAGCAAAGCGGACGCGGAACGGAAAGAGCAGATGCAGAGTGGATGCCGAGTGGATGAAGCGGATGCACAGCGGAAGCCGAGCGGATGAAGCGGATGCCTAGCGGAAGCCTAGCGATGCCTAGCATTCACTGCGCATGCGGGAGGATGCATTGGCATCAGCCCCGCGGATATAAAGGGAGGCAGCTCCCAAGCAGGTCACCATTCAGAGGAAAAACCTGCTTCAGACACATCGACTGCCTGCAGCCTTGCCAGCCTGCCCCTGCCTTGCCTGCCTGCATGCCCTGCCAGGCTTGCTGCCTGCTGCCTGCCTGCCAGCCTTCCAGCCTGCCTTCCAGCCTCTCCAGCCTTCTGCCGCCTCCTCCAGCCTGCCTGCTGCCTTAGCCTGCCTGCCAGCCTTGCTGCTGCCTGCCTGCCAGCCTTGCTGCCAGCTGCCAGCCTCCCTTCCAGCCTCCCTTCCAGCCTCCTTCCAGCCTCCCTTTCCCGCCTTGCTGCTTGCCAGCCTGCTGCCAGCCTTGGTGCCTGCCTGCCTGCGCCAGCCTTCCTGCCAGCCTTCCTGCCAACCCTACTTGCTAGTCTGCCTGCCACCTTGCTGCCTGCCTTCCTGCCAGCCTGCCTGCCAGCCTGCTCGCCTTGCTGCCAGCCAGCAACCCCACAACCATGGGGAAGAACAGAAAGCCTCAGCCAGCTGCTTGCCAGCCCTTACAAGAGGGGCAGGGCCACCCTCCCACCCCCTGGCCCTCACTCTTCTTCTGCTGGGGCTACTGCAGCACGGGCTTGCTCTTCTGGGCCTGGGCTTCTGCTGCTTCTGCTTCTGGAGGAGCTTGATGATGATGCTTAATGGCGGTGGTGCTTCTGATGGTGGCTTACTCTGCTGATGCTCGTTCTGGCGGGGGTGCTTCTGCTGATGCTGCTTCTGAGGAGCTGATGAGCTACTTATGGTGTGTGGTGCTCTGCTGTGCTTAACTCTGCTGTAGCGCTCCTTTTCTTGCTGGTTCCTGCTCATGCTCCTGGTCTTGCTCGTCCTGCTGGTCCTGCTGGTCCTGCTCATGCTGCCTGGTCTGCTCATGCTCCTGGTGCTGCTGGCGCTGCTGGTGCTTACCTCTGCTGATGATGATCCTGGTCCTGCTGGTGCTGCTGCTGCTGTGCTGATGATGATCCTGCTGGTGCTGCTGCGTGGTGTGGTGTGAGGAGCAGCCCCTACAACCTGGAAGCCCCTCTGATGAGGGTCCATGTGGTCCTACCAAAGGGAAGAAGAGGTATCGCGACACGGAGAGGAGGCAATCCAACATCAAGGAAGAACATGAGATGAGGGTGCTGGAGTGGCCTGAGAGAGAATGAGTATCTGGGGCGGAAGGGACACAGGCTCCTACAGGGACACCAAAAGGAAAAAGGCTGCTTGGAGAGAGAAGGAAAAGAGCCTGGGCTACACTTCGGAGGTGCCCCCTCGGCTGGTGGAAGCACTTGCACAACCTGGTATGGGAAGCTGCACCTAAGAAATCTGGCCAGGCCGGGTTCAAGCAGACGGACAGGAGAGACCTACGTCATGGCCAAGTGCAGCTCCTGGAGGGTGAGACTCCGCCACCGAAGGAGCAGCCCCTCTCACAATCCTCTCTTCCTAGGCAGCCTGCTGAGAGCCGAGTTCTCTTCCGGCCGAGAGTCAGCTCCTGTCTCCAGGCAGGTGTCTGTGGAGCGTGCCACAATGGAGAACCCGTGGACAGCTGTTCTAACCATGGCGAGCATGTGGAGGACTTTCCTGGCACATGTGGGGAGAAAGGAGATTGGCACTCTCCTACCACAGTCCAACTCCACATATCCACCCAAGCTCTCAACTTCCACAGAAAGGGAGTAGAGCCAGACAGGAGGGGCAGAGCCACACTGTCCTCTGGGAAGTAGAAGAGACACCATCAGGAGCAGCATAGAGTTCTCTCTCAAGCTGGTCAAACCGACTCCTCATCCCTCCAACCGCAAAGCCCTTCCTCACTTGGGTCGAACTCAGAACCCTCATGGACATGGCGGAACCTCCAGTACCAGTGGTGAAGGACAAGGATCACCGATCTGCTTCACAATCCTGCAGACAATGAACTTGCTCCCTCCAGTCCAGGTCTTGCTCCTCCACCCCAGGTGGATGTCCTCCAATTCCAAGGCTTCCATAGGCCCCTCACTACCAGGGCTGGGCTACCGGAAGGTCCAGCAGCAAGGCAGCACCCTTCCCAGTCCAGGCACAGATCTCAATCCACAATAACGCCACGTTGCCACCCGGTTCCACTGATGCCCGACGTGCCACCCAATGCACTTGATGCCCACCGATGGCCACCCACCACTGATGCACTTGACACCACCGATGCACCCACGTCACTGATGCCACCGCACGTCAGTCCTCACCAGCTGCAGACCAGACAGCCCCAACTACACGCTCTTCCTCCACCCCACAGCCACAGCCGGCTCAGTACATCTGTCGTCGGTACGTGGACTGACACCCCATGCAATGGAGGACAGGAGCTCTCACACATCACGGGGCTGAGCCAGCTGCAGAGAGCCATTCCGTCAAACACACCGTCGCCCTGTTGCCTTCTCAGGGCCAAGGCCCCGCCAGTGGCGTTCAGACCCAGCACTCCACGCAGCAGCCAACCCCCACATGGCACTTGGACCCTTCTCCCTTGAGGACGGCACACCTCTGAGTGTACCCGACAACGAGTGCCACGAAGACTGGTGGCGTACCTGGTAGACCTTATTATGGGACACTTGACTTCGGTCATTTTTCCTTTAACAGCTGTCATTAGATAAAATTATCTTTGCTTTCATCAACACTTGCTTCATGTTATTTTGTATATAAAGACTTGTGGAATTTAGACAATTGTTTTAAGCCTTTTCATGCTTGTGGGATGGTAAGGATAGCCAGTGGGTGGGCAGGGATTACCTTTGGATGTGTATAGCTGTTGGGATGCGCAGGGATATCCTTTGGGATGGGTTGAGATATTCTGTGGGATGGGTTGAATATGCTGTGGGGACTAGATAAACCTCCAAGTGCATACATAGGTGGGACTTATCTGGTCCCCCTCCCAGGTGCCACACCTAATGGCCCTTCAAATAGCAATACTAATGTAATTCATTGATCTCACACATGTCAACATAAACAGCAACTCCTTAGAAATGCCGCTGTTCATTTGGAGGGCCCAAACCAACAATACATGGCCAACATCTCATCCGTGTGATGAGACATTGCGAAGAAGCATCCCATTAACCGCATTTGACATCCTGTCTTGCCAACTCCACTGCTCCAGTGGGGGAGTTGCCACCAGTGTCTCAGGAGGTTGCTTGCTTCTTCGCCTCATGGAGGCTCTGTTGGGCCTTAGCACATCCTGAGTGTCTGTCAGGCTTTTGCCCGTTGCCTTCATTCCCGCAGTGCTCCCATGTCCCCACTTGCTTGGTTGGAGGTCGCAGAGCCTGTCGTCTGCAAGACTAGGTAGCGGGTGCGGCATGAAGATGTGCAGGATGCAGCTAAGCTCCGACGCTCCTCCTCACGGTTCTGGCGATGCTGTCGATGAAGTGGTGTAGGAAGTAACCTGGAGACCTGTTTGGGCCAGCGAGCCAAAGGCGATTCTCCACCACCCGCCTTTCCCTGGACAGCCTGGATGTGACAGATCCTCTCTTCACGGTGAGGAATCTGGAAGTGTAAGGGCTTCATGAGGTATGTTCTGAGGGAGAAGGCGCTCATCCCCAGATGAAGAGAGGGCCGATCTGCGTGTTCATTGGTGCAGGGGTTCTGGATCTGGAAGCCCATCGATTGAGGTTGCCATTCCAGCCCTCTTCAGGTCACTGGCGTTGATACCTGGCATCTGAAGCTGACCATTGCCTGAAGCATCGACGTACATGAACTGTGTAGTGCAGCATCGACCCTGGTGAAACGGACGTGCTGCGAAGAAGTCCTTGACTTGAAATAAGTTGGACCCCGACTTGGCTGCGTGTTTTGCAGCCCCGTGTCTTGACATCTGATGGCTCCCAACGGTAATGCGGGAAGTTCCACCCTCTGATACACTTGCTCTGCATCTTTTCTCCATACCTTCCTTCAGTGGAGCGCACTTGAGAGCGTCCCTCCATGGTATTCTTCGATCGCCTGCACCACTGTCTCTGACTCACAATGCTGGGGTGTTTGTCTGGCCACCTCTCCAACATACTGCAGCGTCGCTGTAGGTGGTCCTTGGAGGCCGGTGGCGCATTTCAATGCCACCTTGAGCCCATGGTCCAGGCTGGGCCGGGAAGTTGGTGCTCTGCTTGGTCAGCCTGGGTGTCAGCTGCTCCACAAACTTCATCCAACATGGCTGAGGCATCCTCATGGAAGTTCTGGAGATGCACGAGGTCGTTCGTTCCTGAGCTCCAGCATCAGCTTATTTGTACACCGTCGCGTACGTCTGCCTTCTCGGCGACCATCTTCAACCCAGACGCTTCTTGGCCGCCTCCTTTTCTTGCCTGTTGTAGAAGTTGAAATAAGCCTGTAGATGGCTTCGCACTGGTGCATGAATTGACTGGTGGCTACCAAAAGGATCTGTGTTACAAATCTGATGGTGAACAATGACTGGAGGATGCCTTGGAAGAGCCAAAGAACAGATGAAGGCTTGCAGAGGTCTGGCACAGCTGGCTGCAACTGGGCTGGAAGTGAGATCCAGGTGAGTTTGCCCCCCTTTTGTAAGGCAATATTAGCGTTCTCCCCTATGGTTGTCCCTTTTTGCATCCTCTAGCATCCTCTAGACCATCCTCCAATATCCGAAGCATATTCCCTTTGAGAAACGTTTTTTTTCCGTTAAAATGCTTGGTTTATGAGTGCCCGCTTTCATCTTTCTCCGTCCATGCTGACCTAATCTGCATGTCCTATTCACGTCCGTTCCGCTTCCCCCCTATGTCTGCTTTCCCTCTGGAGGCAGATTTGAGTGCGCAGATGGTAGCGGACATGCTAGCGATGGTAGCAGACGCGTAACGGATCCGGCCGGATGCAGAACGGACTGTTCCCCGTATGCCTAGCAGATGCAGAATGGGACGTGTTGAATACAGTTTTCCCACCTCAAAATTCTTGAGCAGCTCAAAACTTTTTGAAGCGGATAATGTCAGTCGGCAGTCATGCTGATGGACTAGAGAGGAAGAAAAACGGACACGGTGAGGTAACAAACGGAAGCATCGCGTTCGTTAACCAACGGATGGCAAGTATTTTTCTCCGTTTTACATCCTCTTTCCATCCATTGGTGCAGTGTGACATGGGCTTAAAGTCTTAACTTTAAACAGGTGAAAACCGTAGTCCAAAAAGTAGAGTATTTTTCTTTTTCCCCTCAAGAAAAACAGTGCAATGAAGGAAGACAAGCTCTCTGTCACTCCAGGGAATAGTTTATCCACTTGATGTTACCTGTTAATACAGACAGTCAAATTATCAATTGGAAATGTGAGAGAGTTTTATCACTTAATAGACTTCCCGCTTTGCAATACATCAGAAGGCTTGGCAAAGTGGGCAGGGAAAAAAACATACCAGGTTGTCATTAAAGCCATCAACCAGGTAAAATTTGGTAGAAAATGCTGTTACTCGCTAAGTAGCTTAATATCCGAAAGGGAACTTTTCTTTGCTGTGAAAAATATATGTGTGGATAATTTCTTCCACTTAAGCTAACCATTACAATTATAGCCCTTGATTTTCAACTACAACTGACCCCAAAATTTGTGTGGCTAAGTGAGACATTTGCGAAGTGAGCTGGGCCCTGCTTTAGGACCTCTCTTTCCACAGTTGTTAATTGAATCATATCAGTTGTTAAAGTTAGCAACACGGTTGTTAAGTGAATCTGGTTTCCCAATGACTTTGCTTGTTAGAAGTCTAGGACTACTCGTAAAAGGATACTACCACCAGTTGCAAATCTATATATATCAAAGCAAAAGATCACACATGCATCATCACAAAATCTCCAGAACCATAAAGCCTACAAACTTGAAATTTGGCACGTATGTTCCACTTGGCTTCTAGGGGCTCACTAAGAAAGGATTTGTCAAAATGACCATCAGAGCATTTAGAGTATTTCCTATATTATTATTATTAAGACACTCTAATGCTTCTACTCCCCCTCTCCACCTGAAAATAAATCTCTTCCAAATGCAAAACACAAGTAGAGGAGAAGAGTTTCAGTTTCACAGCAGCAACCAATTTTAATACAGAACAGTTGAGTTAAGCCACACCCAGGCTCCTTGCTGTCTCCTTCTTGATCACACAGCAAGGAGTTTTCTCTTTCAGTTTCCATGTTTCAGTTTCCAAACAGCCCTCAACTCTCTCACACACTGACAAGACACTAGCCAGATGAATACTGATGGATGCTGGTAGTCAAGAGGCAGAATTTTTCCCTTTATTTTCCTCCCCAAAAACCAAACGTGATCACATAGTTTCATAGCAAAGCACAGGTATAGAGCTAGTAGCCAAATAAGTGCATAAAAATGATGGAGAATTAGGTTTGAAAAAAATGCCAGTTTTAAGAAAAGGCAATAACCTTTTCTTAAAAATGTTGACATGAATGCCATAGTACATGATAATGAATTTTGAAAGAAAACCATAGTATACATCTAAAATAAACTTCAAATACCCACAGGAAAAGGTAGAGAGGACCATAATGCTAAGTTCACCTTGAAAATGAGTCAACGGATGTGCATATTATTAGTTTTCCAGAGGCAGGTTGCAATGGAATAGCATATGAAATGATCAGATCATGCAAAAACCTGCTGAAGGCAAATCGAAAGTAATGGACCTGACAACAAGAGAAATGTGGTGAGACAAGGTAAAAGAATGAAGTTTGCTTGTATGTTTGGGTAGACATATAAACACAATGGAACACGAATGACCAGGTTTCACCAATTGGCAAATGAGCTGTCAGCAACTTTCATCACACTCCTTTCTATCCTCTGTTTTTATTGATATCCACTATACATTAGAAGGGTTAGTATTTACCCTCGGTCCTTCTGTTTTTCTTTGTATCTATCTTTATCTATCTATCTATGTATCTATCATCTATCTGTCTACCTATCTATCTATCAGCTTGCTCTCTCTTTCTCTGTTGCACAGAAATATACACAAAATAACATTAAGATACAATTAATGTTGCTCATTTCTGGGCAAGATCTGTTTGACTTGTACATATTTTAATCTTCAATTTTACTTTAAATTTTATGTCCTCTAGCATAACCTTTTTTTAAAGTGTGATGTTTCTGACCTGAATAAACAAACAAGCATTAGGATAGGAGAATTAAAAGTGCAAATAAGCCAGTTGAATCATATTTAGAGGAATGTGTTGTTTGGTGAGAGTCAGTTTGCATTCATTACAAAATTATCTGTATTCTAATTAAATGTTAAAATGCATTTCTTAAACCTCTCTGCATTTTATAAGTTGAGTGTGAGCCACTAGTAACATCACTGAATTAATGGGATTTATGATAAATATGTATCTTTCTTTAAAACTTTCATTGTTGGGAAAATAACATTGATGGTGGAACAGTAAGGTATCTTATATGGTTAAAAATACAAAATGAAACCACTACTTTTATTTATGTCAAAAGAAAGCTGGCTTGAGACAGAAAAAAAAGGGTGAGGAAAGGCAATTTGAATTCCTTTCCTGGAGTTATTTCATCAGCTGAAGTGGTGAACAACTTCACAATAAAGTCTTCTCATAAATTAAGTGTGATATTGATTGTTCTCACCGCTTCAACAATGGCCATTAGCTTTTGCCCCTACTGTGTTTAGTAAGATCTAATGTGGAAACCATGAATACAACAGGGTCATTTTCAGGAGAAAAGTCTTTGGGAGGGAGGGAGGGAGGGCAGAAAACTGCATGTCAACTATATCTTGCATCTCATCTTTGGCATGCTTTGTTGTATAATCTGATACTGAAATCAGGCCAGAACACAATATCTACAAGAATTAAGGGTTATGCTTTCTAGGACACAATGGCAATAACCATATGTTTGGTCAGTATCTATATGATATATATTCTGATTTTTGTTCTTGTTAAAAATCTCTCTGCAAGTTTTGAAGTTGTGCTGGTGAGCGAAACTCAGCCCTGTCTCCCAACTTAAACAAGATCCATAATTTGATCAAATGCTCCTGGGCACGATTAAATAGTAATAATGAACTTCACCTAAAGCCCTTAATAATTTTGTTCCCCATTTCCTTCCCTAATTATCCATGACTCCCTATTTATTATTGCTTCATTCCTTGCCTTGAGGCCTGCTAAAAATACTAGGAATGATAAATTAAACAATACATTTTGGCACACAGTTAACCAGTGGGAAGGGTTATAATTTAATGGCTTGTCTTCTGAATTAATTATTTCTGAATTATTTAATTGCAGCTGCTAACTTTCTTTTTTTTAACCAAAGTGTTTCATTGGTAGCTAAAATTCACTGATATTACCTCCCTGGAATCCAGAGAAAGCCATTAAAACATATATATTTAAATTAAATTTGAAAAGCTCCCTCCATGAATATGTTCACCAGTCTTCTATTTATAACTCTCTCTGTGTGTGTGTGTGTGTGTGTGTGCATATATTTGTTTTTTTAAGTTTTCGAGGGTACTTACATGTGTGCTGTTCAGCTTCCTTCGGGTATTATCCCACGTCATTGTAGTGCTTTTAAAGTTGTATATCTCTGATGGCTTCTGCTGATTACTTCTAGTTGTTAATGTCGGTTTTCGGCCGATATTCTGGTATCTTTTAAGCAGTCAATTCGATGTCCCTCGTGGCTCTTGAGGTGGTTGGAGCCAGGGAAGAGAGTCAGTTCTTATCTCTTTTTTTGATTAATTCTTTACTTGTTCTTCAATGCCGTGCCACTAATTCTTTCTGTTAGTTATTGTCCTCATGTATGTGGCTGGGGCAGCCAGTGCAAGGATTTCGTTATACTCCCTTGTTTTTCTAACTCTATTTTGTCTTTAAGGGTTCTTCTTAGGAATGGTGATGGCTTAGCTTTTTCGTGTTTGGCCAGAATGCTGTTTTAATGCTCCTGTGTTGGTTGGCAGGATCTTGCTGATTTTGTCTGTAGTGCCTTTTATATATGGAGGAGGCTTTGCCATTCTCTGTTCTCTGTCTGGCTTTTGGTTGGTTTCTTTTGATTTAGGTGGGTAATCTTCCTTTTTTGGGATCATTGGCTGTGAAGCTACTTAGTTGAGGAGTGTGGTCAGTTCGGTTTTTAAGTGTTGTTCATCGTGCTAGAGCATTTTGTTCTGGAGATGCAGCTGTCTTGGCTACAGAATGATCCTGTGCTGGCAGTGGTTTGCGTCGTGAGAGGGCCAAGTGTAGATAGCGGGGTTTGTATATGTTTTGCTTCTGGTAATCGTCATGATGTCCTAGGGAGCCAAGTTGGATGTTTTCGCTATTACCCTAAAGACAATTCTAGGCAAAGGAAGCCTGCATTGGTTGGCCTTCTGTTATCCATGTTGAATTGGCCGTATTTTGGCGCGCGTATAAGGCTGGTTGATGTGGGCTGGGTGGTGACGGAAGTTGTTCAGACTTGTTCGTTCCCGTGTAGCGCCATATTAGTGAGAGGTGGGTCATCTTACGGCTAGTCTGAGACCAGAGTTTGCGGTTCGTGAGATCATTATTTGTCTAGAAGCTTGCTGTTTCAAAGTGCGTGTTCCAGTGTAGCAGGTTTGCGAGACGCAGGGTGAGCAGGGGTTGATCCCATGGGTGGCCTCCTTCTATCTGTTTGTAATTTTGTCCATTGTAGGTGAACGTATAGTAATTGCGATACGCAGTGGTTGGTAAGACTAGCGGATGTCTTGCCGGGCTTGTATTGTTTTGCGGATGGCTGTCCAAGTGCTTCTTATTATAGGCACTTGGTGTTGTAAAGAGGCGCGATGATGAGCATCGAAGGGCTCACTCAAGTGTAGGTCGCTGAGTGTGTAACGTTTGTTGTCTTTATCCAGAGTCTCGATGAACTGGAATGAAGTTCCTTGTATTGGAGTGATGGATTGGCTGCGATACGGTTCTGTAAATTGTTTTGCGCTGGAGAGAGATGTGGCTAAGTTTTGGTAGAGTGAGCCTATGGACGCGCTTGACTATTGCTCATAGGGGTTCGGCTGTCTTTGTGTATCTTGGCGGAGAACCATACAGCTGTAAGGCATCTTGGGGATGATTTTTCATCTGCGGGCTATGATTCTTTCCTGGATTTCTTCAACTATGGGGAGGCTTTTATTTTGATCTGGTGGGTTTGCTTGCATAGCGTAGGTCGGTTTGGGAGGTCAGTGTTTTTAGCGGTTTGTGGATGTGGCGACGTCTTGGAGTAGGTGCTGTCTGACATGGCACTGGTAATTGTTTGCAATTGCTGTGGCCTGTGCAGGGGAGAGTTTGTGTCTGGTGGTTGTGAATAGTTTCTGAGTTTGTTGGGGTATGTGGTCTGTCTTGCCGAAGTTCGGGGTCTGCTGTTTCAGCTCTCACGACATAGCAAAGTGTTTGGATTTGTCCCAAAGTAACGGGGTGAATCGTTGGTTTCTGTAGTCGGAGTGAAGTGTGAGGCTCTTTGTTGGATTTGATCTAGCGAGGAATCTTTTTCGTGTGGAAGTTCACTTTCGTAACTAAAGGGCCAATTCTGTTCTATGTTTAGATTGCGAAGGAAAACTCCAAGCACACACTCCAAGGTCCAAATAAAACAGCAGACGCAAGACTCAAAACCAATCAGGATGTAGAAAAAAGGCATCCTGCCAGACAATAATAGCGTTTAGCTAGAATTTTAAAACGCAACGCTGTTGAGAACCCTGACCCACATACGAAAGCTCAATGACAGGAAGCGCCTGATGATGGCAGATTGAGAATTCTGCTGGAAATGTTTTGC
>BHFT01004151.1:0-41110 GCA_004320025.1 Laticauda laticaudata
GGGCACTTTTGAGAGCGGATAACAACGGATTGAAAATTTGCTCATCCGCTGTGTCCTTTTTACATACGTTTTACATCCGTCGGCCAGTGTGACCTAGCCTTTATTTGAGAAGAAGTGGGAAGAAGAGATGGTCCTTAAGCCACGCTCAAAGAGAAGCTCCGTCATGGCCTCAAAGACCTTTTGATCTCTGGGGAAGTTTTGAGGTGCCATGTCTAGATATTAACCATATCAAAGAAGGCAAGAAGGAAGAGTAGTCCCAGTATGCTATGCAAATCAAAAGCCAAGTACAGGAGCAGCATCAGCAATATTTCACAGTTAACTTCTTGTTTCTGTTTTGTCTTACCTGCCTCGCAGGGGTAATAAAATGAGAATCAAAGCTCATATGATACCTTCAGTTATTACTGTTGTGAAAGTTTATTGCTGGTATTTTGCATATTGACTGTTGCCCTTCTTTTCAATTCATATTCATCATGGCTCTTTTTTTCAAAGTTCTCCTTTCTTTATCTATATACTAGCTCTATACCCGTGCTTCACTACAAAACTATGTGGTCAGGCTTAGTTTTTGGGGAGGAAAATAAGGGGAAAAATTCTGCCTCTGTCTACAGCATCCATCACTATTTCTGGCTAGTGTCCTGTCAGTGTGAAAGAATTGAGGGCTGTTTGGAAACTGAAAGTGTATTTGCTATGTGAACAAGGAGACAGCAAGGAGCCTGGGCATGGCTTCGCTCAACTGTTCTGTACTAAAGGTGGTTCCTGCTGTGAAACTGAAACTCCTCTCCTCTGCTTGTGTTTTGCATTTGGAACAGATTTCTTTTCAGTGGGAAGGGGGAGTAGAACTCTTTAGCATCACAGTGTGTTAATAATAATATACAAAATACTGATGGTCTGGTGGTCATTTTGAAAAATCCTTTCTTAGTGAGCACCTAGAAGCCAAGAAGAACATACGTGCCAAATTTCAAGTTTGTAGGTTTTACAGTTCTGGAGATTTTGTGATGATGCGTGAATGGTATTTCACTTTTATATATATAGATTGTTGATCAATCACCCAGTCTACACTTGGCATTAATGTGTAAACTTTAATAAGTCTTCGGAACAATTTCAGAAAGCTTACAGACTTTTAAGTTGCACGCATATTTTGGGTATTTTCTTATATATATTGTAGATCAATTATCAACTTCTCACTGAGAAAAAGACAACTATGACTTAATTTTAGCAGACAAAAGTTATACCAGCATAAACATAAACTTCTAAACTGAAGAAAAGACAGGTTCCTAGCTCACGCATGTATTTTTATGATGACAGTGCCAGTAAAACTAGCCACGAGGATGGCAAAGTATGAAATCTTGTGAAGATGCAAAGAAAAAACAAAGGAAGAAAACAGCATATTTTAGGCAGCACTGAAATTTCCCAGACAAAAAAGCCTCTTATTTGCTACATTCCTCCCTTTGCTCAAAGTTATGCCAAGCATAGGAAAAAAAAAAATCAAGCTGAAAAGGGAATTCATTGTCAAGGAGAAAAAGCTAACCACAAAAAGAAGCAGACAATGAAGATTGTTAACTGGGAGTCGGGGTGATGGATATGACAAAGTATTCGACTTAAATTGAGGAAATTAGCTTGCAAGGCTTCAGTTAACCATGAACCCACAGTGGAGCTCCAGAAAATCATCAGCCTCCATGAGGAGGAAACCTTAATATATATGGGATATATAATATATCATTATAAGTATTTGTATAATCATTGAAAGGTCTTACGACAAATTATGAAGAAACTTCAGAAGTGGTGCATGTTAAATATCAATGAGTGTATCCAAAAAGTAATTAAGGGTCAGTTAAATTTGTGCTCTAATTAATCCAAATACAAATTTGGAAGGAAAAAAAAAACTGAAACGTGCCAAATTAAAATTAAGTTGTGTGCTTCTTAAAGGAGAAGCAGATAACTAGGAGGAACATCTTACATGCAGTGAAGGGAAGGAGATGAGGTCAGGATCAGACACAAAGTATCCTTTCATAAACCAAATAGCCCAAAGCAAATGAATGCGATGCCTGATTAGCCTTCTGAGAGGTCCACCAATTTTGGCTCACCTTCTAAACAACCAAAAATGTGTCGTTGCCAGGATTTGCACCATCCAAGAAATGAAGGGTACCTTCAAACTTTGCCTAAATCACTTCAAACCCTGGACTACAGTAACTGTCGTGCCCAATCAATACATCCAATTGTCAGAGATGATGAGTTTTACTACAATTGTCCTGAACAGCTCATTTCCTTGGTTTTGCATATGTACTTCATTTATTTTCTAAATTACTTTCCGAATGCATGGATCGGTGTTTAAACTTGCTTACAAGTTTATGCTTACAAGCTGGTTTCCTGTCTATTTTCCTTCAGAAAAAATACAGATCTCTGCTCTTCATATATATGGTTTTTAAGATATCACCACCTCTGTTTTTATGCTATACCCTTACATCTTATGGATGAGAAGCATATCACATGCACACAAACTGTAAACGGACGAAGGCAGTATAGCCAACAATCTGGAATTAAAGAGGCCAAGAAGGGGCGTGCATAAGCACACAATCGTGCCTATCATCCCTGTCCTATTGTCCCCAATGACTTGAACACATTTCCTGTATTTAGACTTATGTTTATTATCTTGTAAGCTACTGACAAAAAATAAATAAAAAATAAAGTCACCAAGAAGCTACCACCAAAGCAATGCTACCCACAGTAGCTTTAGCAACATATGTTGAGAAAGATGACTTCATCAGCAGCCCAAGATCTACAAATAACTGAGATGCAGTGAAAACACATACATCCAGAAGAAGGTGGACAGGTACTAAAATCACATTGTTAAAAATTGCCATGTCTCGAATTGGCAATTTCTAGCAAAACTACTGCGCCACCATGACTATATTTCTGAGTTTTATATTGCTTCTTCTTATTCAGAGTCTTTATCTACCTTGTTAGTACTTCAAAGAGACAGTCAAAGAGCAACAAGGATACAATAGTAATTTCTCACACAAATTCTTCATTTCCCACAATCTGCCAGTAGAAAAACAAAATGTAAGGGGGGGGGGAAACTGTCCCCCAAACAAAACATATAATTCTCGGACTTGAAATCCATGAATCTTAAAATTGCCAAGGTTGAGAAATACTGAAAAAGTTTTGTTTTGTCTAGGTAGGAAGGCAGCAGGCTGTTTAATTCCCTTGACCCAGAAATCCAGCTGCTTTGGAGTCATCTGTATGTAACCCAGTTATCCCTAATTGAATACTCTGGAGACCACTGGATTTCAACTTCCAGATCTCTAAATCAAGATAATTTTGTTGTTCAACATCTGGGTTTCAGACAACCCCACTGCTTCCCTCCAGGTTACTCTTTTCCCAAAAACTTGCTGAGCTAAAAAAGAGAGAGAAATCAGGAGGACAGGGAAATTAATGACCATCTAACAAAATGATCTGCAGCAAAATGAAACTGTTCGGATGTGCAACAGATTTCTTACTATTTACACATTACTCACATTATAATAATAAGCACCATTAGCTGTGACTATTTTACTTCCCCTCTTCAAGAGTTTGTTAAAAAAAAAAGAAGAGAGAAACAGTTCTGCAAACCCTGGAGTTCCCCTCTCTGCAGATAGTGTGGTACTGTTTCATAAGCAAGAGGCTTTAAAAATTAAGCACCGAAAGCTAAACAATCAAATGAAGCATATGTGCCATAGCAAAAGCCCTGAGTAGCTTAACTTGGCAGAGAAGGATCATCCCAATGGGATCTTCTCCAAGGTAAATCCAGGTGTTTATTGATCTAGTTGATTGCCCCACCCAGACACTGATTCAGAATATGCATTACTCTACAGGGATTCACTTAAAAAAAAAATAAAAGTGGTGTTGGATGACATCAATATGTTAACAACAACAACAAGAAGTCAAATCTCTGGATGAAATCATTCAACCCTGCCCATTAGATGTTAAGCAGTTTGGGAGATAACAAAACACCCTGTGGAACCGCAATTTAACTGCCTGCCAGAGGGAAGGCAACCATGCCCTATCATTAACTTCTTCAATTCAACATCTAAATAAGATTGAGATATTCAAAAGAGAGTGAGATAGAATGAAGAATGAAGCCAGATGAAGAGAATGATGTTTATCTTCACAAACTGTCTTTTGGCACCTTTTACTTCACATGACAACCAAAACCTTCCCACTTCTAAGGCATAAGGTGAAAGGAACTTTAAAAACCACTATGGGTTGGATTTGGGATCAACTCTGAATTGCTAGGCCATTTAAAAAAAAATAAAGTGCATGTTAAACAGCCAGTTTGGTCTAATGGTTAAGGCTGGAAACCAGGAGTCTTGTGAGTTCTAGTCCCATTTTAGGCATGAAAACCAACTGGGAGACTTTGGGCCAGTCACTTTCTCTCAGCCCAACTCACCTCGCAAGGATGTTGTTGTGGGGAAAATAGGAAAAGGAAGGAGCATGAGGTATGTTCACTGCCTCAAGTCAGCCTTCCATCCTTCCAAAGTCAGTAAAATGAGGACCCAGATTGTTGGGAGCAATATTCTGATATTGTAAACTGCTCAGAGAGTGCTATAAAGCACTATAGAGTGGTAAAGGTAAAGGTTCCCCTCGCACATATGTGCTTGTTGTTTCCAGCTCTAGGGGGTGGTGCTCATCTCCATTACAAAGCCAATAAGCCAGCACTGTCTGAAGACGTCTTTGTGGTCATGTGGCTGGCATGACTAAATGCCGAAGGTGCACAGAACGCTGTTCCTTTCCCATCAAAGTGGTCCTTATTTTTCTACTTGCATTTTTTACATGCTTTTAAACTGCTAGGTTGGCAGAAGCTGGGACAAGTAATGGGAGTTCACTCCATTACGCAGCGCTAGGAAACTACTGACCTTTCTGATCAACAAGTTCAGCATCTTAGCCACTGAGCCACCGCATCCCTCTCATAGAGTAGTATATAAGTCTAAATGCTATTGGTATTATTTATAACAAACAATAAAGGGCAGATTAAAAATCTAAATAAATTAAATGAATTAAATAAATGAGGTAGATGAAAAAGCTGTCCTAGGTAGAATATTGAATGTTTGGAAGAGAAGAAAAAAGTTTGCTGCAGGCCATGAAACAAGGTACAGAGCAAAGCTATGGTTGAATCTGCTTCCATAGTGGGAACCTCCCAGATAATTATACCATACAGCCAGGGTCCAATTTAGTTGTAGCTGTACTCTGCTATTTGCCTTACATAAGGGTATCTTCACTCTCTTTCCTTCCACTTACCAAGCAAGTACTCACTGATTTAAGATAAGAAGACTCCCAAGCTGATTACATAGGCAACATTCTTTTCTACTTTATGCCTTGGTTTTAAGTGATACCATCAAGGTCAGATTTATGGTTGTGGATGTGTGGCAAGGGGAGAGGGAGGAGAAGAGGTTAGTCCCCCACTCCAATCAACAGAAAGAGCTACAGTAGGAGGTTCCAAAAGAAAAGGAGGAGGACTAAGGGTGATATGATAGCAGTGTTCCAATATCTCAGGGGCTGCCACAAAGAAAAGGGGGTCAACCTATTCTGCAGAGCACCTGAAGGAAGAACAAGAAGCTACAATGGAAATTGGAAATAAGGAGAAATTTCCTGACAGTTAGATCAATCACTCAGCAGAACAGCTTGCCTTCAGAAGTTGTAGGTGCTCCATCACTGGAGATTTTAAAGACGAGATTGGACAGCCATTTGTCTGAACTAGACTACTATAGAAAACCAACAAGGTCACTTCCAACTATATTCTTTAGTGTAATAGTAGACTTTCTGTTTACATGTCAAAGAACAAGAGTTCATCATCTGCTACTCCATGCACTACTTTTAAGACAATCACTTAACAACCACCAATGCAGCAGAAGACAATGTGTGGTTTGGGGAACCCATGAAAGCTCAAACACAACTTAAGGATCTGTCTTCCTGTTATGTGTGGCCAGCTAAGGCAATGGCTTTGTTCTACCTCATAAATTTAGAGCCATTGCAAATTGGATCATTTAACATATCACAGCATAACTTCTTGAATACACTGAGAGCATTTGCTTTTTCGTTCTTGCTCTAAAAATAAGAGGTTGTTGTTTCAAACAAGTGTCTCAGCAGTGGCAGTTTCAAATGGGATCCTCAACTTATAAACTAGCTATTATAAATTGCTTCATTACCTCCAGAATATGCACAAATTATGCTCTGAAAGGAAATTACCCCCAGTTTAAGAACCATCAAGCTAAAACATTACTCTTAAGATAAAGAAGCTGTTTTTCATGGACCAAAATAACATTTTTTTTTCCAAGTGAAGAGTTGTGAATGATAATATTAGAAGTATGAGCCATGGTGGCATAGAGTACAGCACTGCAAGCTCCTTCTGCTGACTGCCAGCTACCTGCAATTTGGCAGTTCGAATCTCACCAGGCTCAAGGCTGGACTCAGCCTTCCTTCCTTCCAAGGCTCGTAAAATGAGGAGCCAGATTATTGGGGGCAAGAGGCTGACTCTGTAAACTGCTTAGAGAGGGCTGTAAAGCACAGTAAAGCGGTATATAAATCTAAGTGTTATTGCTATTAATGACTGCCAGGAAGATGTAGCCTTATTATTTCAGAATTTCAAGGGTGGGAATTATATTGAGATGTCTCTGAGCAGCAAACCATTTCTATATTTTTTTTACTCTTGCTGTAGTTGAAGAGTAAAAAATATATAGAAATAGTTTGCTGCCCAGAGACATCTCAATATAATCCCCACCCTTGAAATTCTGAAATAATAAGGCTACACCTTCCTGGAAGTCATTAATAGCAATAGCACTTAGACTTATTGAAGAGTCTATTGTAGATTATAGAGTTAAAGGCAGACTTCCAATTAAATACTTTTCTTTTGTTTCTTTCTGACAGAATCTAGTGACAAAGTTACTTCAATGGATCCATCTCCACCCAGAAAACATTTTTTTTTAAGTAAACAGAATAAGCAAATTACAAAGATGGAGAAAATCATGTCTTACAATCAGAGGTGACATAACTGAAATACTATAAAAAGCTTCATTACTAGCCATTTGTAAAATGTTGGGACCCTATTGGAGTTCCATGAATCAGTTTGGGAAGATATATATCCAGAAGCTGCTGAACTAAGCCTAGAAGGGCCTGATAAGAATGTCCTGGGAGAAATGAAGCAGTGCCCCAGAATTCTACTTTTTAAAACTCATTCACTGTATACAGCAGGTCTTGATTTCTTTCTATAACTAATAGATGGTTTTATAATACAAGTAGTCCTTGACTTACAACAGTTCATTTCGTGACCGTTCAAAATGACAATGGCGCTGGAAAAAGTGACTTATGATCTTATTTCTTACTTATGACCTTTGCAGCATCCCCAGGGTCACATGATTTACACTCAAATGCTTGACAACTGGTTCATATTTATGATGGTTCTGTGGTCATATGATCACCGTTTGTGACCTTCTGCCCAGCAAAGACAATGGGGAATCCAGATTCGCTTAATGATGGTGTTACTAATTAAACAACTGCAGTGATTCATTTAACAAATGTGGCAAAAAAAAGTCATACAATGGGGCAAAACTTACTTAACAAGTTTCTCACTTAGCAAAAGAAATTTGGGGGTCAATCATGGTCAAGGATGACCATAATGTACAGTTTAGTTACAATGTGACTTTCCCCTTTTTCTCCTGCCATTATTCCTCCAAAGAAACAACCAATTTAGTTGGAATATTTTCCAAGATCACTCATGCATTCATGAAATCATAAGGCTGGAAGGACCTTGGAGGTCTTCTCATCTGACCTCCTGCCCAAGGCAGGATACTTTAGCTCCAATGACACTATGCCAAGAGCATCTTACTCTACCAATGATATTAATTAAAATTGAAAAGCCTTACAGGAAAGCCAGCTCATCAATGACTCACTGGAAGACAGAAACTAACTTCAAGGTGTGCAGATTAAAATATGGTTTTTGTTTCCATTTAGATAAGGTGGCAAGCTATCTTCATGTATATACTGCAAATACGTTGAGAACTGATAACGAGGTAACTCAATTTACTGAATCAACATAAGCTCAGAGAATGTGAGAAACTATGCTGTTCATTCATATCGACCGAGGTCATTTTGAAGTAAAAGCTGGACATCAACATTTGACTACTAGATCTGAACTATTCACTTAAAGATTGATCAAGCCAAACAAAAACCAAACACTCAGATACAAGTTCATATTGCAACAAAACTCCACATTGGCAACAGGAAGGGCATCTAGCCAGTCTGCTAACTCCATTCAGTTGCCCAGTCTCCACCCCACAAGGGATTATGAGTTTGTTAAAAGATGATGGTACGAATTCATATTTGTTCTGATCAAGGCTTATTGAGACACTAACAAACACACATTAGTCCCCAAACCCTTTTTTCTTCATTTCAATGGCTGTGAATTTTAGTCTGATAAGCATGCACCTTTATCTTTCTTGAAATGCTGCCAGCAACTAAATTTCCAGCTCGTTATACAAGGCCAACCGGAGCACAAACTCGGCACAGAGCTTCAGGTTTGAAACCGACCAGTACAAACAAAGGTGCTTCCTGCAAAGGTTCATGTCCCTGTGCTCCTCTCTTATGTCTTATGGGAGGGCCAATCATCTCCAAGCCTTACTCCCGAGTCATCCCTTTTGCCTTAACTAATTGTTCTTGTTTTCTGGCAGCTCTGTGTCTGCATGCACTGGGAACAGGCTCCCCTTGTTCCTCTGCCTCACTGCTGTCAGATTTTTGGAAGCTGCGGAGTCAGCACATAACTCCCAGATGTCCCTGGCCCCATCTCTGTATCGGACACAGGGCCCTCGTCTAAGTCCTCCCCAGACTCTTAGACTAGCCCATGTTCCTCCTCACTGTCCAACTCTGCTGCCATCTCCACAGGCTGCTGGCGGACCACAACAATATTGCAGGATCTAATCTGGGTCAATCACTAGGACCAGAGGTTTTGTCTTCCAAGCTTTTGGACTTGCAGTGGAGCCTAACTTCAGGGAACTTCTGAAGATGGGCTCCAGACATTTCCTGAAGATGGGCTTCAGCATAAAGCTTGGAAGACAAAATCTCTGGTCCTGGTGACCAAGCCAAATTGGACCCTGCAATATTATCCTGGGACATGTATATTTGCTTTCATTCGCTAGTTCATATTTCTCGACAACAGAAGTTGGCAGTTTTTATACAACTGCAGCCGTTGCCCTAAAAAATGTCAACCAAGGTCTTGTGTCATGTTACCACGTTAGAAAAAAAAAAGGGGGATTTTCCATTTGTTTCCCTCACAGGGGGAAGTAATTAAATGCTAATGGGAAGCTTAATAAACTTCTCCTCTTTTTTCTGGTTTATCATCAAAACTAGAAGAATTCAACGACTGCTCAAAAAGCAGCTCAGATTACATCTTCCTGTCCGCTCACAAATTTAAAGGACAGCATGTAATCTTTTAAACTTTCCTCCTGTGTGTTATGTGGGCAAGTACTTATGTACTTCCATTTTTCCCCAAGGGACACTGAATTTCCATTCAAAATTCCCTATTAGTCACCCAACTTAAAATGATGGAACTGGCACTGAGAAATAACAGACTTCCAACATAACTGAAACATACTGAAAAATCTCTACAGTTATTGTACACATACTAGCAAGATTTAAATGTAGTATTCTATTAATTCCATTAATCCAGGATATGGTTTATTTGTTTGAACAACACTATGCCAAACAAACAAACAATTGTGTAGCATGAACACAGCCTGCTGTAAATTTAAGCTGCAGTTAACAGAACATCTGCTATTTCATATTTTCTATTTTTGTCATTCTTATAATTAGGAGATTATAGTTTTGAGAGGGAGAGAGAGAGATTTCATAGATTGCAGTTTTATATACAGCTGGTCCTCATGTTAAGACCTTTTTGTTTAACAACCATTTGAAATTACAAGAGTGCTGAAAAAAAATGGTTGTGAAAAAAGCCATTGCAACAACAATAAAATTTGGATGCTTGGCAATCAACATGTGTTCACAATGACTTCAGTGTCCTGAGGTCATATGATTGCCACTTGAGATCTTCCCAGGCAACTTCTTACAAGCAAAATTAGTGGGGGACACTGGATTTGTTTAATAACTCTGGCAATAAAGGTCAAAAAATTAAACATTACTCATTTAATGACCACATTGCATACCGCTGGACATTTTGGTCATAAGTCGAAGATTCCCTGTACATGTATTGAGATGCAATTTTACAGAATACTGCATCCAATTTTGGTCACCACACTATAAAGAAGATGTTGAGACTCTAGGAAGAGTGCAGAAAAGAGCAACCAAGATGATGAGGGGACTGGAGGCTACAACATAGAGGAACTGGGCATGGCTAGTCTAGTGAAGAGAAGGACTAGGGGAGGCAGGACAGCAGTGTGCCAATATTTGAGAGGCTGCCACAGAGAGGAGGGGGTCAACCTGTTTTTCAAAGCACCTGAAGGCCAGACAAGGAATAATGAATGGAAACTGATCAAGGAGAGATTCAACCTGGAACTAAGAAGAAATTTCCTGACAGTGAGAGCAATCAACCCATGGAACAGAAGTTGCCTTCAGAAGTTGTGGGAGCTTCCGAAGCTTTCAATGAAAAGACTTCGACTTCCATCTGTCACAAATGGTTGTAGTCTTACTGCTGGCAGGGTGTTAAACTAAATGAGGCCTACCAAGGTCCCTTCCAACTGCTGATCATCTGTTACTCTAGTTATTTCACCTTGAAGAAGAACACAATTACACTGGGTTCATCCTGAGAAAGTCTTCCCAGTTTCAGTGGACAATCCACAAATGGACCTTGGGAATCTCCTCAGCAGATAGGCTGAGTTAACCCTATGATTAGTGCCAAGCATTGCTTATGTCAGAGTCTCCTCTTTTTGATCCTTGACGGGTGTTAGGACTACATGACCTACAAGATCCCTTCCAACTCTGTTAAATCTAGTATCAGACAAAGTTTAAAAAGGGATTGCAATCAATCACTAGGGTACTTCAGTCTGTACTGTTTCTCTCTCTCTCTCTCTCTCTCTCTCTCATTCTCTTCTCTCTCTCTCTCTCTCTCTCTCTCTCTCTCTCTCTCTCTCTCTCTTCTATATTATATATTATATATATATATATATATATATACATATATATATATAATATATATATATATATATATCATATTATATATGTTTTCTTGAAGGTCTTTCCGCGAGTTTTGTATGTGATCTTTGGTTATTCGGGTGTCTCCCGCGTTAGAATTGAAGTATCTAGGCAACGTTTCGATGAATGTCTCATTCATCATCTTCAGGGCTTGTTTCATTTCAGCTCTGTGCTTCTCAGAGTAATGAGAAAGCACAGAGCTGAAGAAACAAGCCTGAAGAATGATGAATGAGACTTCATCGAAACGTTTGCCTAAGATACTTCAATTCTCTACGCGCGTGAGGAAACACCCGGATATAACCAAAGATCCAACTATATATATTATTATATAATATATATATATATATATAATATATATATATGTATTAATTTAAGCATCTCTCGGCGGTGACTCTACATTTTGTGCTGTTTAGCTTCCTTCGGGTATTTATCCAATACCCGAATTATCCATGCCTTCCATACAGAAGCCTTGATGATGGCACGATGGAATTCTGCTGAAACGTGCTACTTTCAGACAATAGCTACAACTTTAACACGAAACAATGAGCTACAACTTTAACAGAACGACAATGACGTGGGATAATACCCGAAGGAAGCTAAACAGCACAAATATCATCTGCTTTGTGTTCTTACATTAATTTGAGATGATGCTAAATATGTAGAGTTCCTCTTTTTTCAAAGTTCCTATATGTTAGGTTCAGATTTAGTATTCACCGAAAATCAATGGAACTTCAGTGAGTCATGACTAATTTGCCACACTGATTTCAATGTGTTTGCCGTAAGCATGATCCTGACTCAAACCCTATGATTCAATTGGTCCCAAGTTTCACAACTGGGGAGAAATAATTCATATTTTTAAACCTAACAGGTACAAATCTAATTTTGATAATATTTCTGAGGAAAGACTAATAGGGGGAAGGAACTTCAGAAGACTTATCTGGACTGTAGTTCAGCCACCTAATCAGACATCTTTTTTTGTAAAATCAGAAAGGTAAACCAATACAGATTTTGATAGACATTTTGGAGATTATTGTCAAAAGGTTTTTATGTTTTGTGCTATTATTACGATTATCCTGGTCTGTCAAATCAGGGGGCAAGTATCGGTAGTTATCGACTTACAACCATCATTGAGCCCAAAATTTCTGTTGGTAAGTAAGATATTTAAGTGAGTTTTACCCCATTTTATGATCTTTCTTGCCACCATTGTTAAGTGAATCACTGTGATGGTTAAGTTAGTAACCCGGTTGTTAAGTGAATCTGGCTTCCCCACTGACTTTGCTTGTCAGAGACACTTGGACCCTGCGAACAATCATAAAGATAAGTCAATTGTCAAGCGTCTGATTTTTAATCCCATGACTATGCTAACTTAACTGCCACAATTGTAAGCGTGAAAAACAGTCACAACTCATTTTTTTCCAGTGTTGTTGTAACTTTGAAAGGGTCACTGAATGAATGGTTGTAAAACCAGAGCTACCTGTATCCCTGCAAGCATTGGCCATAAATCTGTATCGTTCATTAGTTATTGCTTCTTTATTTCCCCCATACAATTCAAAGTGTTTGTGGAGCCATAGTTTGCTTCAACGTGCTTTACTGAATTGGCTGGGTATGCACAACTTGCTACACCAGGGGTGTCAAACTTGATTGCATTGAGGGCCACATCAGGGTTGTGTTTTGACCTCGGGGGGTGGGGGGGTGTCTATGTGTGGCTGGGGTACGCGTGACCAGCTCCATGCCACTCGTGTCAAGGGTACCTGTGGTGGCCCTGGGTGGCCCTGGGGTAGTGATGGGATTCAATTTTTTTTTACTACCGGTTCTGTGGGCGTGGCTTGGTGGGCGTGGCAGGGGAAAGATACCGTAAAATCTCCAGTCAGAGGTGGGATTTGCTGATTCTCCAAACTACTCAAAACGTCCGCTATCGGTTCTCCAGAACTGGTCAGAACTTGCTGAATACCACCTCTGGCCTGGGGGGAATCCTCCTGCAGCCCTTTGCCAGTGAAAATGGAGGCTGGGAGGCATCGTGGGTTCGTCCTTCACTATTTCCAGGGTGACCCCACAGGCCAGATCTAAGCACCCTGCAGGCGGGATCTGGCCCGCAGGCCTTGAGTTTGACGCCCTTGTGCTACACTGTAGACCAGGGGTCCCCAAACTTGGCAAGTTTAAGACTTGTGGACTTCAACTCCCAGAATTCCTGAGCTAACATGACCTGAGGAGGAATTCTGGGAGTTGAAGTCCACAAGTCTTAAAGTTACCAAGTTTGGAGACCTCTGTTGTAGACGACAGATTGCAAACTGCAGCAGCTAGTGACACACAGCTGTCAAAACTAAAATCATCCAGATTAAGACATAAAATGGATCTACCATCACCCAGTCAAGATGCTTGTTCTTAACTGAGATCACCAGAGTATTTGCCAGAGGACCTTTTAAGGCTATTATTGCTACAGCTTTGTAATTCTTTTATTGATCTTGATGGGTTAGCTGCCTTCTGCTGATAAATAATATAATGGCTGTTTTCTTTCTTAAAAACAACAACAACAACACTTGTAACATTCTAAAGCTGTGTCCAAGCACCTTTGATTGACAGATGTGTTTCACGCACCACAAAATAGCAAATTTTGAATGTCCTTAGCGGATGAAAGGTGTTCTATACAATTTTTTTTATTGATTTTCTATGCATTTTCTTAACAAGTGGGATAACACATAGAAGTTGTAGATTTACTCTATACTTGTGATGGCAAATCTAAGGCAGCCACTTCTGTCGGCATGCAAGAGGTCACTTGGAAGAGCCCCAGGTGCCTTTTCAAGTTCAGTTCTGAACTGAATAATCTTCTTGAATGAGAAGCAAAATGTCTTCAAGTAGACTTCTCTGATGATAGTTCCATTAAACTAGCATCAGAAGTAACCAGTGCTGTCTTGTTCCTACAGAATCTAATCAATCCATTCATGTCACCAGATATTTTGTGGTAATAAGTTCCCCAACTGAATTCATGCTATGACCCAAAACTACTTTTGATCTGGTCACTCATGGGATGTCTCAGAATTCTAGAATGATATCCCTTTCTCCAATTCCCAATTACAACTCAACCTTTCTTCTGCCTTGGCTGTACAAATGGTACAGTACATGCTATATTGCTCCTTTGCAGCTAAGGCAGCACCAGCTCACACACAAGGAGGAAATGCAAGTAGTAGCTATGGAAAAATCCAAGAATTGCAGAAGTGCAAAGGTTTTGCTGGAAACAACAAATCTAATGGGGAATTTCCTAAACAACTTACCAGAGACTAAATAAATGCAACTTCTCTAAGAATTAGAATCACTTCAATATTTCTGAAACTGGATATGATAATTGCCCCAACTGGGGATATCAGTAGAAATTGTAGGTATAAATCTGCCAATGGCAGCAAAGATAATTTAACATAGTAAACAATAAAAACTCAACATCATCCAATAATGTTCAACAGTAAAAATCTTGACAATTCATCCAAAGACCCAAATCTTCTATGTAACTCTAATATATTCTTAGACAAAGAATCAAAATACAGATTTCCAGAAAATTTCCATCCTAAAATTTTAAGATCAAGTTAACAGGGATAGTATGTACATTTATCTGTAACTTTTTGAATCCAAGAGTCCAATTAACTAAATTGTTGGTGAATATTACCAGTAAATATTCTCTAGGAAAGAAAACATACACTAAGTCAGGGGAGTCTTGCAGACTTCAACTCCCAGAATTCCCCATCCATCCATCCATCCATCCATGCTGCCTGGGGAATTCTGGGAGTTGAAGTCCACAAATCTGAAATTTGCCAAGATTGGATACCCCTGTACTAAGTGAAGACATCCAAAAAATCTATACAGGCTAAAAGGTATGTTTTTTCCTAAGGTCCATAGAAATCAAAGGATAGTTCCAGTGCTAGAAATAATATCAATAAGGCTGAAAATTTTATAAAGAGAATGTTAAGTATTATTGACTGTATGCTGGAAAAAGAGAGTAAAATACAGATAACAGAATAACAGGCTTTGGAAGGGATCTTGGAGGTATTCTAATCCAACCTCACACTCAGTTAGGAAAAGCTATATTTCAAATAAATGGTTGTCCAATCTCTTCTTAAAAGCTTTGCACAACTTCTAGAGGCAAGTTATTCCACTGATTGATCTCACTGTCAGGAAATTTCTCCTTAGTTCTAAGTTGCTTCTCTCCTTGATTAGTTTCCATCCATTCCTTCTTGTCCTGCCCTCTGGTGCTTTGGAGAATAGTTTGACTCCCTCTTCTTTGTGGCAGCCCCTGAGATATTGGAAGACTGCTGTCATGTCACCCCCTACTCTAATGAAATGAAGGGCTTTTTTTTTTCATTAAACTAAACACACCCAATTCCAGCAACCATGTGTTTTAGCCTCCAATCCCCTCAAGGTAATCTTCGATTTACCATTATTTGTTTCACAACTGTTTGAAGTTGGGGAAGGGGGGAAGGGGGACTTTACCACCAGTCTTCACACTTACAACTGTTGCAGCATTCCCAGAGTCACAGGATCAATATTCGGGTGCTTGGCAACCAGCATATATTTTCGATGCTTATAGCTGGCCATTTACAATCTTAGCAGACTTCCGACAAGCAAAGTCAATGCGCGGAGTTGGATTTGCAGTGATTCACGTAAGAACCATAACAACAACAACAACAACAAAAAGCTACAACCCTGCTTTGATTTTCACTGCAACCCTTTAAGGCCGATCAGGTTGGAGAACAGTAAATGCCCAGTCTCAGCTAGCAAGTGCTGACTTATTATGAACCTGAATTCAGGCTTCCTTGTTCAGCCCTTAAAACCTGAAAGAGAAATATTTGGTGGGGGAAATATTCAGCTTCAGGCCTATTTCTGTGGAATTATTACACAACGTGTGAATCAAAGAGCTGCTGATACTGCAAATATCTCAGTCATCCATGAGTAGCTGCTACTAGCTTGGAAACTGCTCCTAAGCCCCAGAATCTTTCATTTGAGGAAAGAACCAGAAGGTGACACACATCTTCTTCATTTTGGCTTAACCGCCTCGAGTTGCTGCCCACCTTGATTTCCAAGCCACCGGCTCTCCAAAGAAAAAGCGAGATATAATAAAGTGATGGTGAAAGAAAAAATAGAAGGAGAAGGAATTTCCAGGTCTTGTTTGGGCTAAAAGTGACCCTGAGTTCTGAGAAAACACAAGATAACTACAGCTCATCAGACTAGATCCAGGAACTGCACACAAAACACTCGATGGGGGGGTGGGGGGGTGGAAAAAGGAGAACATTCTTCTAAGGAGAATTTAGCTGACAGTTACAGCAATGAATCAGTGGAACGGCTTGCCTTCAGAAATTATGGGTGCTCCAACACCAGAGGTTTTGAAGAAGAGACTGAGCCACCCTTTGTCTGAAATGGCATGTAGGGTTTCCTGCTTGAGCAGAGGGCTGGACTAGAAGACCTCCAAGGTCCCTTCCATCTCTTGTTATTCTGCTAAGATGGCTTATGGAGAAAGATAGTGCAGAGCGAGATTTAAATTCTGATGGATTGGTTGGGATGGCAAGATGGCCTAGCATCAAGGCCAAGGGTCCATTGTTTGAATATACAACCTTTCACATCAAACACACACACCCCGAAACAGCCCACCTCTGCACTCCCTATTAATTAATCTGATGTAACAATTTATGGCTGAGGCTGACAGCCTTTCTGTGCTTCCCATCAGGCTGTGCCACCTCTGCAGGGGAGGTTAATTAAGCCATCGTAAACAATATTCCAACACCCACACACACACCTTTCTTTTCTTTCTTTGCAGCCCCAAAGGTAACTCACAAGCTCCCTGGCCCTAAAAATATCCCAATGGGGTGGGGGTGGGGTGGGGGCAAGAAGGAAAACAAAACAATCTGTGTGTGTGTGGGGGGGTGTCCTTGTGCTCTCTGGGTTTGTTTGCTTGGAGATGTTTCATTACCCAACTAGGTAACATCATCAGTGTACATTGCAATGGATAAAACAGTGATTTGCAAAAGCAAAATACATGCACGGCAAACCAGACCACAGAAACGGTGGGGCTGCATATGACTCTTATACTGAGCTTCAAAGACTGATGATGTTGCCTAGTTTGGATAACGTGCAGGAAAACAACCAAGCTCAGAGAACATCGAGGACTCCTAATATTAACCCCCGAGCTCCAAATACTCTTCGCTATGGACAAAAACAATGTATTTCCCCACCACCACCACCCTCAGCCCCACCCCGGTCTGAGCTATGCAATAAGATAACTAGCCAGGCAACGGGTGGGTGGATGGACAGTTGATTCCAACTCTCCCTCCAACTCCCGCCTCTCTCTACCTGATGGCTGGGGATGATGGGAACGGTGAGCCCTGCCTGGCTAGAAAGCGCTTTTGCAAAGTTGAAAAAATAAAATAAAAAAGAGGCTGCGGAAAGGTTTGAAGGAAAAGAGGCGTCTTTCGTTCCACGCCGAAAAACAAGGCAGCGGAGGGTGGGGTAGGTCGCGGTTTCGCACACCACGCCGTTGCGATAACGAGTCTAGGGGATATTCGCTGCGACGCCGGAAAGCCGAGAATCCTTCCGGCGCCGCGAATGAGCGCGTGCGGGATGTGAGAGAGAGAGAAGAGAGAGAGAGAGAGAGAAACCCTCTTCAGGCCGAAGCAGGGAGAGGACGAGAGGACAGAAAGGAACAGAATAAAAGGCGAGCTGATGGAGGAAGAGAAGGAGAGGAAAGAAAGAGAGAGAGGGATGGGGAGGGAGGGATCCGCCCGCAGACAATCTGAGTGACTACGTGGGAAAGTTCCAGGCAGAGGGACAGGACGGCGACACGCATCTCTGCACGGTGGGAGAAAACGGGGGGGGAGGCAGCTTCAGAGTGGCCCCTCGGGGACTCACCACGCTCACTACTTCTTCCTCCGCTTGGTGGGATCCAGCGAGCATGCGGGGCTGGACTGGAGGGGTGGGGGAGAGCCTCGCCTCCTCCTCCTCCTCCTCCTGCTGCTTCGCTGTTGCTGGCCGAGCCGGCTTCGCGCTTCAGCCGCCGCCGGTCTCGGTCGCTCCCGCTCGCCTGCCATGCAGTGGGGGAGGGGTGGGGTGGGGTGTGTGGGGGGGGTCAGCTAAGCCACGACCGTTGCCTGGGGGGGGTTAACCCGGTTCCTGGTTCTCTGGCTGCTCCGCCGCCGCTGCGCCTTCCCGCTTTTTCTCTCTGCCCAAGTTGATTCTCCAGCCGCCGCTGCCGCCGCCCGGGCAGCTTTGGGAACTCCAACGGGCCCGCCTTCCACCGAGGGCAGCGAGACGAGCAAAGGGCGGGCGCTCTCCGCCTCTCTTCGGGCGGGATCAACCTGCTCCGACGGCCTCTCGCTCTCTTCCCTCTGCCCGGGATGGGAAAGGATTTGGCCGCCCAGGATGCCGCCTTCGTGGGTCCGCACCAGCGCCGGATGTTCACCCGAGGCGGGTGCTACGGAGCTGCCGGCGCTGAATTGTGTGTGTGTGTGTGCTTAACAGTGCCTTTTTGGGGTTATCTTCTCACGCCGAGGGGTCACTCTATTTTCCTAAGAACCCGAAAGCCAGACAAGGAACAATGGATGGAAACGGATCGATGAGAGATTCAACCTGGAAATAAGGAGAAACTTTCTGACAGGGAGAAGAATCAACCCATGGAACAGAAGTTGCCCTCGGAAGTTGTGGGAACGTCATCACTTGAGACCTTCAAGAAGAGATTGCACTCCCATCTGTCAGAAATGGTGTAGGGTCTCCCGCTTGGGCAGGGGGTTGGACTAGATGACCTACAGGAGCACTGATAACTTCTGAAGGCAAGCTGTTCCATTGCTTAATTGCTCTCACCATTAGGAAATGGCTAGAGTAATGAACAGAAGAACCAGGGGAGACAGGATTGCATCTTCCAATACATGAGGGGCTGCCCCAGAGAGGAGGAAGGGGTCAACTATTTTCCAACTTATCTGACCTGAAGGCCAGACAAGGAATAATGAATGGAAACTGAACAAGGAGAGATTCAACCTGGAAATAAGGAGAAATTTTCTGACATTGAAATCAATCCATGGAACAGTTTGCATTCAGAAGTTGTGGGAGCTTCATCACTTGAGACTTTCAAGGAGAGATCTGTCAGAAATGGTGTAGGGTCTCCTGCTTGGACAGGGGGTTGGACTAGATGACCTACAACGTCCCTTCCAACTCTGATTATCTGTTATCTGACTTTCCCCAACATTTCTGGAATTTCTGCCATTTCGGGGTATTTCTCCTCCCCCCCTTCCAAGCATGTTGACCTTTTCCTTCCCCAGGAATGATGCCATTGGGCCAATATTAGTAGTCTTTGACTTACAACTGTTCATTTAGTAATCATTCAAAATGACAATGATACTGAAAAAAGTTTTCCCTGCTTATAACCATTGCAGCATCCACATGGTCATGTGATCACAATTCAGATGCTTGACAACTGACTCCGATTAAATGATGGTTTGCAGTGTCCTGGGGTCTTTTGTGTCTTTCTGTCAAGCAAAGTCCATGGGGGAAAGCCAGATTCACTTAACAACTAAGTGACTAACTTAACAACTGCAGCGATAACCACGACAGCAAGAAAGACAGTAAAATGGGGCAAAACACCCTTAACAAATGTCTCTAGCCACAGAAATGATGGGTTCAGTTGTAGTCGTAAGTCGAGGACTGCCTGTATTCATGTTGGCCTTGGAAATAAAAGTGTTGTTGAACCGCATTTCGCAACTGCAGCCCCTTGAAGGTATGGGGACTTCCATTCCCAGTATTCCCCCATCCAGCATCGGGGATTCTGGGAATTGAAGTCCATATTTCTTCAGGGTGCTGACGTTGAAAAACACTGGTTTGGTGTGTGTGTGTCACCCTTTTTTAAGTCTTGTGGACTTCAACTCCCAGAATTCCTGAGCTAACATGACTGGGGGAGGAATTCTGGGAGTTGAACTCCACAAGTCTTAAAGCTGTCAAGTTTGAAGACCCCTGGTCTAAACTGAGCCTTTCCTGATAGTCTAAAGCAGAGCTCTCCAAACCTGGCAAGTTTAAGGCTTGTGGACTTCAACTCCCAACTCCCATAACTGGCTGGAGAATTCTGGGAGTTGAAGTCCACAAGTCTTAAATTTGCTAAGTTTGGGGACCCCTGGTCTAAAGTAGGGGAAAGTTCTAAACTTGTTTAAACTTGCGTTCTTCTTTGCTTGGAAGGAACAGATCCAGAAAAAGACAGTGGTTTCATTTTAGATCTCTCCTGGTGGCTAAGAAGACACACTTACCATGGGCAATGCGTGCAAGACACACCTAAGTTCACCATGGATTACTCCACCACATTTTCCGATGTGCATGGTACATAAAACCAGGTATAGTGTGCTGCCTACATGTACGTGCCACCGAACCCGAAAGAGAGTTGGAAGTTTTCTAATTAAAAAATATCTGGTTTTGTGTCTTGGAATGCCAGCTATGTCCAACTGCAACATTGTTCCAGCAGAGAGAAAGTTGTTGCAGCTTTAGTATAAAGCAAACATTTTTAAAAGTATACGCTGCATCTTTAAAGATACAGCTGCTAGACTTGGTCAGCTGTTTCAGGAATATATAGCTGAAGGGCACCTTACATGCATACAGCATTAGTCATCTTAGAGGACTGATACACCCAGTTCCTAATTAAACAGGCAAGCTTTCATGGCAGTGTCTCATCCTGGTTCTTCTAAGTATCCTACTGATTGTTGGCTGGGATCGAACTATGCAAAAACCCAGCAGCTCTTTTTAAAATAAGGCTATCCCCCCACTCCTTCACCTCCCACCTCTGCCTTTTAATCTGGACTTTAGAATAAGAGGTGCTTCGTATCTTCCTTGATTCACTCTCCTTATCAGAAACAAAGTTGATTTAAGGATTAGAAGGGCTCACATGATCAGAATTTCTGGCTGGCCAAGATATAATTCAGAAGGTCGAGATTCAGATATTACATTTAAAAAAAAAATCAAAAGGGAATCCAAGCCTGGATGCTAGGTGTGATCTTTTTGCAAAACCAGGAAAGCTACAAACCTCCAGTTGACTTATTTTGATTTATTTTAATTAAAGTATTTATATCCCATCTTTATTATTTTTATAAATATCTCAAGGTGGTGAACATACTTAATATCCCTTCACCCTCCTATTTTGCCCACAACAACAACCCTGTGAATTGAGTTGGGATGAGAGAGAGAGTGACTGGCCCAAAGTCACACTAGGTCTATTCATACCTAAGGCAGGACAAGAACTTAGAGCCTCCTGGTTTTTAGGCCAGCACCTTAAGCTTAACAAATTGGCTCTTTAACGGGAAGTCTTCCTTGAGTTGGGTTCAGTTCTTATGGATGTCATAGACCTGTGATGGCTAACCTTTTCATCGTCACTTTCCGAAAGTGTGCATGAATGCCTGCATCCAGGGATGGGATTCTACCAGTTTGCACCAATTCACTAGAACTGGTTGTTAACATTCTAAGCAGTTTGGAGAACCGGTTGTTAGAAGAAATTACTGGCCTAATCCTGTAAGGAAGGCAGGAAGGAAACATTCTGGTGTTGCTTACAGAAACTGCCTCTCCATTAACCCTTATTACATTCTTGGCAGGACTAGATTTNTGCAGCATCCCCACAGTCATGAGAGGCCAGGTGAGGAGATGCATGCCTCGATGTGAGTGATATTGAGTTGGCCACAGCCAGCCAATAACATGACCACTAAGCCATGCCCACCACCTAAGCCATGCCCACAGAACTGGTGGTTAAAAAATTTGAATCCCACCCTGCCTGCACCCATATTGCAATGCGTGTGCGATCCCCCATCCCCTGTGCATATGCACATGTCCCCCCCAACATGCAACATGTGCCTCTGCACATGCGTGCATGCCTCCGCATGCAGCCCGCCCCCTACATATGCACGGCAGATACCCAACAATCAGCTAGATGGTGGGAGGCGTGGGCGCATTCGCTGTGGATCTGTTCTGGGTGACTGCTCATATGCTGGCAGAAGTGGCTCTGTGTATCATTGCTGACACTTGTGCCATAGGTTTGCTATCACAGTCATAAGATTGATTTATATGATTTTGTTGACCATCAGACAAATACTTAATGCCACTGCTTTCTTTTGGGATTATTTTATTTTATTTTCAGTTTAGCTTATAGCCCAGGGATTTCTTAGATCAGGGGTGTCAAACTCAAGGCCCAGCAGCCAAATCTGGCTCACAGGTGCTTAGATCTGGCCTATGGGATCACCCTGGAAACAGAGAACTGGTCCATGTGCTTCTGCCAGCGAAAACGGAGCTTGTGAGGACCATGGTTGGCCTTTCCAAATTGTTTTCACTGGCAAAGTTTTGCAAGAGGCCATTGTGGGTGAAAGCAGAGCTCGGGAACCCATTTACACTAGCCGAGCACTCAAGCCACAACAGGCAACCCAGACACAAGTGACATTGAACTGGCCATGCCCACCCTGGCCCCCCGAGGTCAAATACAACCCTAATGTGGCCCTCAATGAAATCAAGTTTGACACCCCTGTCTTAGAGTCTTCCATTCAAGAACTTCCATAAATAAAAGCAGGAATAGGACACTTTTCTCAACTGGGGGTGTCCAACATCATATTTTTCAGGGGCCAAGATAACATCATCGAAGGAGGTGGAACCAGAACTGTCCACTACATTAATCCTACCCTGAAGATAACTATCACATGCTGTTTAAAAACCTTGTTTTTATTTAAACGGCTGTGAATTATATGCATTCACAGCTGTAATGAGTCCCAAAGAGTTTATGAATAGTCCAACAGAACTCTGCCACAGTCTTTCGGGATAAGGTTGATAAGCACCCACCTTTATCTCCCTTGAAATGCTGTCAATGACTAAATTGCCAATTAGCTGTACAAGGCCAAATGGAGCACAAAGTCAACATGGAGCTTCAGAGTTTAAACAGATGAGAATGAACAATGTTGCTTACTGCAAAGGTTCATGTTCCTTTACTCCTCCTTTATGTCTTATGGGAGGGGTCAATCATCTCCAAGCCTTACTCCTAAGTCACCCCTTTGTCTTAACTATTCTTGCCTTGTGGCAGTTCTATTCAAGTGCACACTGGGAACAGGCTCCCGTTGTTCCTCTGCCTTGCTGATGTCAGATTCTGGAGGTTTCGGAGTCAGCACATAACTCTCAAATGGCCTTGGCCCCATCTCTGTATTGGATGCAGATCCCTCATCTGAGCCCCTCAAGGACTGGCTCATGTTCCTCCCCACTGTCCGACTCTGCTGCCAGCTTTACAGGCTACCGGCAGACCACAACAGAACACAACAAACACTTCCTTTCACAGTGAACACTGTCCAGAAGGTATCTTACCGATTGCACTGAAGTCAACACTGAAGGAGAAATAAGTAAAAGCTGTGAAAGATGCATGCAGGTTCTGACTTGCCTATCCCTGGCCTCACATAAGAGCACAAGGTTTGAATGCCAATGAGTTTCAGGTTCAAGTCTTAACAATGACAACTAAACATCACTGAGGATAGACTGGGATGGTGCAAGAAAGAAACAAGCCATACAGATCACAGTTGCTACCTTTGCTGATCTCATACCCTACAGCAGTTCCAAGCCACAGTCTATCACTGCTGTTCTCCCCAAACTTTACCAACATGTTAAGTGCCCAACCAGGGGGAAAAACACTTGTGTATTCAAATATTAAGTATGCTTATAGAGCAAAACCTCTTCCCCACTTAGGACAATCAGACCATCTCACCCTGCTTTTACCACCAGCCTACACTCCCCTTAGGAAGAGAACAAAACCTAGCAGTCAAACTATTAGATGCTTTCCTGAAAATGCCCTCTCCCAGCTTCAGGACTGTTTTGCCCACACAGATTAGAGCATCTTCAAACAACAGGACTTCGAGTTATACACAGAGACTGTGCTTTTCTACATGAAGAAATGTGTAGAAAATGTCACTGTGGACAAACACATACGAATCTTCCCAAACAGGAAACCCTGGATGACCAGCGAAGTCTAGACTCTGATCAGGGCCCGTGACCTGGCTTTCAGAGCAGGTGACACTTCACAGTACAGCACTGCCAGAGCTGAGCTGAGAAGGGGCATCAAACATTGCTAAGTGACATGTTTCAGGTCCAGGAAGGTCGATTTGGTTGGGCACTTTACTGACAGTTGATCCATGGCAGATATGGAGGGGGTGACACTCAGGTCTTCTTGACTTTAGTATCTGATAAAAGTAACCAGGGCGACAACAGCAAAATTGTCATAAAATGTTGAAGATCAGTTTTTCAGGGAGGGCAAAAAGCTGGGCTGCCGCATATTGAACTACTGAAGCAATTTCTTTTCTAATCGAGCAGTCGCACTCTGGCAGCAGGAGCTAAACCGCTTTTGCACGCTTTTTGAGACCACCAAGGATACCTTGGACATACTGCCCTTCATGAAGGACCATGTGCTGCATCCCTCTTTATCTTCAGGGTGCATGAAGTGAGAAATAACACTGAGAGCAGTAAATCTCATGGGGAAAGACTGCATAAGGGGCCTGATGGCATGTACCTGGTCAGGTAGTTAAGGCGTGTGCTGACACATTTGGCCAGAAATACATGAGACTGTTCAAAATCTATCTTTAACACATGTCATATCACACACTTCCGTTAAATGCCTGAAGGCTGCAAACCGATCAATCTCCCGGCGTTTCCCACCAAAAAAATAATATATTAAACACTCTAATGACATATGGACCCATAAGCGTTAACAAGTTTCATTATGAAGGTTTTTGAGTGAACATTAGTGTCACAGCACATATCAGAGACTGGCCCTCCTCAACCCTCTTTTGATCAAAACATGCAGTATTAGCTTTATAGAGCATAACCACTGACTACTAACAGAGGATTGCTAGTAGCCATCACAACTTCATTTAGATCGGCTGAGGGGCTCATCTGGAGAACAAACAGAGCTTATGTGAGGAATGCACTTTGTGGACTACAGCTCTGCGTTTAACACTATTCATGCCAGATATACTAGTTAACCAAACTGTATAATCTGCAGGTTCCACCCCTTATGTGCTCTCTGGATTAAGAACTTTTTTGACAACAAGACCACACGTCTGTTAGACTTGGCCCCACCTTTCTTCCATCTATTAGTACTGGTTCCCCAGGGTTGTGTCTTGAGCGCCCTGCTATAAATGCCTGTACATCTTCGACTGCTCACGTAAGCAATGTAACAAACAACATCATAAAGTTTGCGAGACGACACGAACCGTGGAATATGGTCTTGTATCCCTTGCGGAGAGGATGAGATGGCATAATATGGGCAGAAAGGAGAGGACCTGTCTATTGGTGTTCAGCAGAAGCAATTGTAACTGAAATGTCCAATAAAACAAAAAACTAATTAGGACTGTCAGGAAATGGACAGGCACCACGCGATCCACTCATCATGCATGGACAAATGAGTGGAAACTGTCCCTATGATCACAAAGGATTCCTTGGCATCCATATTTTCAAGCTGATATCTCCTAGTCCCCTAATACCAAGGCCATAGTGGAAGAAGGCTCAGCAGCGCTGTACTTCGCAGGTTCTCAGAACGAACAATACATGTGATAACGGGATAGCTGTTGCTGGCTTTCTATAAAGCTCGGGTGTGGAGAGCACTCACTTGACATATTTAATCGTGGGTGTGTGGTGATGCAGGGGTCCCACCAGTTGAGGATAGGAAACTTGTTAACAGAGGGTGATAAAACACAGCTCAAAAAGATCATTTGGTTGCCTTTCTGGGCCCTCCGCTGGAAGACTTAGCCAGGTCACTGCTGCCAAAGCAGAATCAAGGCGCATTATAGAGGACCCCTAACAGGCCATGGCAGATTAATCTTCTGATGACCTGCTGCCATCTGGACTGGCATTTAGGTCAATAAAATCCCCACAAACCAACGAGACCTAAAGGCTAGGTCACTTACCAGTCTGGCACAATGGATGCAAAACGTTTAGGCAAAAAGGACACAGCGGGACGAGCAAAATTATGCGGGTGGCTCCATCCACATTGGTTAGCACCTCTCAAGTGGTGAAAAATTTGGAAATAAACAGAACAGAAAAAATGGAAAGGAACGGACGCAGTTATTTAGCGGACGACACGGGGCGAGCTAGTTTACATAGCGAGGTATGGGAAAGCACGGTACTGTTCGTAATGTGAACCTAGGCGGATGACAGCGGATGAGAGAGGGGAAGGACACATGCCGCAGGGCTTCCGGAGAGATAAGGGCGAAGAGCGGACGTATAGTGGAAGGACCGAGATGAGCGTAGAGCAGAGGTGACACGGAATGCATTACGACGGCCTATTATTGGAAGCAAGAGGCTGGAGTGCATAGTGTTAGGATGTAATAGCGGATGCAAAGCGTTCACTGCGCATGGAAATTAGCGAGAGGCACTGAATTGCGTCAAGCTTCCGTTTGGATAATAAAAGGATGCACTCGCAAGCATGTTTCACCATTCAGAGAGAAAGACCCGGCTGCCAGAGACATTCTTGAAAGAACACCATGGTTTCTCAAGTTCAGTCAGGGGAAGAAGAGGAAGGCCTGTGCCTATCTCCTGCAGACTCTGGCTAAGAAGGACAAGAACCGCGAGTCATTTGCCACCCCCTGGCGGCTGACTCTGAAGCTGCGCTGGGTGCTTCTGCTGGCTGGTGGTGGTGCTTTTCTCCCTGCTGCTTTTGCTGTTGCTTGGATCTCTCCTGCTGCTGCTGCTTGTCTTTTGCTGATAAGGCGTGGGTTAACTACTCTGCTACTTGCCTGGCTCGCTGTGGTGGACCAGCCCCTTAAATGGTCCTCGGAGAAGGCGGCCGGCGGTGCTAAAGGCCCCTGCTTGAAGCCCGCTTGCCAGAGGGTATGGAGATTTGGCAAGGGATAGGAAGAATGGGAGAGAGGAAAACGAGGTACTCCAATTTCCTGAGGACGCATGAGGAGGAGGTTGGCCGGATATATGGCGAGGGAAGAACGAGTACTTTATGTTGGAGAAAAGGGCCCACAAGACTGTTATCTGTGACACCAAGAGAAAGCAGGCAAGCATGGCCAGAGACAGGCGCACGAGCCTGGGCTACACTGCAGATGTAACTGCCTGGGGATGGTGAATATGCAACATGCACGTCCTTCTGGCTATGGTCAAGATTTTCTGCAACCGTAGAAGAAATCGGTGGCGGCCGCTGGTCAAGACTCACTGACTGGGAGATGTACGTCATGGCGCAAGGGGCAGTCTCCTGGAGGGTGAACATCCACACCTTTCGAGAGGAGAAAGCGGCCGCATGATCATAACCCTCTCCAACTCAGAACGCCGCCACACAAGACAGCCGTCTCTCTTTTTCCAGTCCAGGAGACACAGCTACAGTGTCCAGAGCAGAGCTCGCGCTTCTGGAGGGCCCCACACGACATTTACAGAGACACCCCTCCTGACAGCCTTGCACTCTCCCCATGAAACTGGGAGGACAGTGAGGATCCACGCTGTACTCAAATGGCGCAAGAAGAAGCAGCAGCCAGAACCAACCCACCCCACCCACAGTTCCACTGCCACAGAAAGCAGGCCAGAGCAGACAGACTAATGGCCAGATTGATATTTAAGCGCAGCGGGAACTGTCCTCTTTTGAATATCACGGGACACAATCAAAACCAGTCCCACCATCTTACTCTCTCAGCTGGTCCACAGTTGACATACCATCAGCAAAAAACGCAAGGCCTTCATCACCTATGTGAGCCAGCCGCTATGGACCTGCCCGAGGCCCAGTACCAAGTGATGAAAGAGTAAGATAACAGCACTGCTAGCAACCACCTCCAGCCCAGCTGAACCTCTCCAACGCCACTCGCAGGTCTGCTCCTCGCCACCCCAGGCAATGTCAGCACGAGCCACTTCCCAACGGCTTCAAGCAGCCATCAACCTACCCAAGGCCTATGAGTCTAGGATTCCCACACCAGAGGCATCCGCTTCCCCAGTCAGGCCAGGTACAATCCTGCACGCCACAGATGCCTCACGTTACCCCGGCAGCTGACTAGAATTGTTACAGCCCCACTATCACTCCTCCTTCCCTTCACCCGCCACAGCCAAGCCACCTGCAAACAGAAAATTCTGGTATCCATCGAGTATTGTGCCGTGACTATCCAGGTCTTGATGAAGAGGCCTTCTTAACACTCATGGGACATGAGTCAAGCTTCTCTGGGAGCTTCCTGAAACACACGCTATCGCCCTGTTGTACTCTTTCGGGGCCAAAGCCACCTCACCAAATGGCACGCGTCAGAGCCAGCACTCCAGCACAGCATCTCTTCAAGTCCCTGGCCGCTCTTTGATATCTCTCAGCTGAGACAAAATGGACATGCTGCAGTGACTGAGAAAGTGCCAGATGACTCGAGTTGTATACCGGTGTTCACTTTATCTTTGCTTAAGACACTTTTTACTTGGTTGCATTTTGGCTTTTTTAATAAAAGTCATCAGTTTAGTTAAGACAGTTATTAATAGGTTATCCTTTGCGCTTCTACACACTTGGTTCCATTTTTTTTTAACTAAATCACAAGATGTTGGTGAAAAACTTTTTAAAAAAATGTTTTAAGCCTTCGCATGTTGTGGATAGGTAAGGATACGTTGTGGGATGGGTAAGGATAGTTTGTGGGATAGGTACAGGATAGTTGTGGGAATGGTAAGATGCTGTGGGGATAAGGTGAGGATAGTTTGTGGATGGGTAAGGATAGCTTAGGGGAATAAGATAAACCTTCCAGTTTGCCAAAAGCCAAAAATTAAGTGGGGGGGGGGGGGGGACTGTATGGTCACCCTCCCAGCTGCCAGCAGACATATGGGACGCTTTTTTTATCAAATAAGCTTTTATTCATTTGTATCAACACATTTTCAAAATAAACAAAGCCTCTTATTAATGCTCTTTATTTGGGTATTTGTTAGGTTGGGGCACCAGTTCAAACATACATGGCACAATCTCAATCATGTTGTTATGAGACAGGCTCAAGGGAACCTATCTCATAAAACCGCATCCTTACCAATCGCTTGTCTTGCTCAGTCCACTTGTTTCTCAGATGGGGGAGTTGCGAACCACAGTGTCTCAGAAGGTTGCGCTGTCTTCTCTTCGCTTCACGTGAAGCTCGGTTTGGGGGGTCTAATGTACAATCCACAGTGTTATCAGGGTTTGCATCCTTGCCTCGTCATTCACCAGGCTCCATGTCGCCATTCCTTGTTGCATGCGTCCACAAAGCCTGTTACTGCACAACTATGGGTAGGCAGGTGTTGCAGCTAAGCTTCACCGGCCACGATGCTCCTCACGGTCTGGTGGGCGATGCTGCATGGTGGTGAGAAGTATCATGTAACCTGTTGGCGAGGTATGCGCCAAAGCGTTCTCACACGCACCTTCTGTCTTGCTCTTCTGACATAGCGACTGGGTAGTAGTGAGATTTCTCTCTTTCGTAATTTCATGGGGGTGAGTAGTCTGGAGGTTTAGTAAGGACCATTCAATGAGGTTAGGTTCTGAGGAAATATCTAAAAAGGAGGGGTAGAAATACAAAACGAAACATCATTCTGAATACGTAAGACTGAGTATTGTAGAAAAAAAAGGGCGTCATCACCCTACTACCGCACGATGAGTAGGGTCACATCCTGTGTGTCCGTTTGGTAGGGCGTCTTGGATCTTGGGGAAAACCGCATTGATGAGGTTGCATTCTGGCAGCCCATCCTTTCGAGGTCACTGGCATGGGTATATCCCCTGGCTATCTGAAAGCTGACCCATTGCTGAAGGCATCGATCGATACATTCCGCAACTTGTAGTCAGCATCAAACTCATGGCAAGAGGAGGAATCTTTCATACTGAAGAAAAAAAGCCCTTGTAGTTTGTGATAAGAGGACCGCTGAGTTTGGCGTGGAGCTTTGTCTCTAGGCCACGTTTGCTTCGCCTATCTATCGGCTTCCAACGGTGATGGGAAACGCTTCCCTCCCACCTCTGATCACCCACTTTTCTGCAACTTTCCTCCAGCCTTCTTCAGTGATGGGGCATTGGAGGAGCTCCCTGCCACATGGGTTCTTCGATGATAGCCTGTACACTTCTCTGAAGCACTTTGCTGATGGTGTTTGTGTGGCACCACTCCTAGGCATACTGCATTGTTTTCGTGTATTGATTGTTCCGAGTAAGGGCTTAGGTGGTGCAAGAGTCATGCTGGGCCACCTTTCAGTCGCAGGGTCGCAGGCTAGGAACATTGCAAGCTCTTGGTGCTAGGCTTGGTCTAACCTTGGCGTCCTCAGACGCTCAATTCCAGTCTCTCGCTCACATATGGCTGGTGGCATGCCTCATGAAGTGATGAATGCATTGAGGGTCTTCAAATTCCTTCAGCTGCCACCATCAAGCTTGTCATACAGTCCAAACTCCACTGCATTCTCCCGATCTGCGTCCGACCCAAAACACGTTCTTGACGTCCTCCTTCTCTTGCGGAGAAAAGGTCGAAACAGTCTTGAAGAGGGCTTTGGGTTCTGGTTTTGAATGATGGCAGCTCCCATAAGGAGTGTGGGATGATCGCATGGTGGAGATCAATGGATGATGGGAAGAGCAAGACCAAGGGGTGAAGAGTTCTGTTGCACATGGCTGGCTCGACTGATAGTGGAGATCCAGGTGATTTCCTTCACCCCTTTTTATAGAAAATATCGATTTTTGCTGCTAGGTTGTCCTTCCACATACTCTAGGCATACTCCCAGACACTCCTAATATCCGAGATACGTGCCGCATATACAAATGTTTTGGTCCGTTTTAATAGCTTTTATATACGAGATGCAATCCACTTACATCCTTTCTATTTCCGTGCTACTAACACGTGTGTGGACGTTCCATGTACGCTTTCGCGTTCTCCCTCTTTCCATTTTCAGCTGGAGTGGATGTGAGTTGCGAGGATTCCCAGAGGATGCTGAGAGATACAGGCGGACGTGTTAATGATGACAATTGACATAGAATGTTTTGTTGCGATGTGTCGGCGGATGTTACAGTCGTACGGCGACGGAAAGTCATCCGTGAAAAAGGTTTTGTGGAGGCTCAAACTTTTTGAGCGAATGAAAATAGCAGTAGACAGATGTTTGACGGATAGATGGCGTATGAAACACGTACGGCAGTGAGTACACCAATCGGATGCAGTCAACGTTTTCCAACGGATGCAAGCTTCTTTTGTCCATTTTTACATCCTTTTTGCAATCTGTTGTGCAGTGGGACAATGGGTTAAACAAAATAGTTTTTCTTTTCCTGGGCCCATCGCAGAACTGCAAATAAACACAAAGTCACTATCTATCAAATGTGAAAGATGTGAAATCTGCAATAGCCCGCATTCTAGTATGTATAATTACATATTACAGCTACAATGCCATCTCTTGTGTATTATATTCGACTAAGTGTTAGCAGTCAGTGTTTGGATATAATATTTTGTTGTATATTGTAGATTATTGTAACTCTCCAATTGCAAATGGAGAGTGGGCTTATTTTTCTTATCTTCATTTTTAAGTGCTTTGGTTTTATTGCATTTATTGTATCTAATTCTAATTCCTTGAAGTTGGACAGAACTCCCAGCTGCCCAATGATGAAGTGAAGGATTGGCATTCCACTTGATATCACCACTTCCTTGCTGGGCTTGCTTTCACTGTGAGGGACAGAAGATAACAATGGCTATCTGAGGTAGCAACAAAGCCAACTTTCCACTTTAGAAGGGATTGGGGAATCCCAAATAGGGGGCAGAGACAGGATTTCCATCAATGGAAGCCACCCATTATGAAGCCCTGAAATGTGCGTCAAACCTGTCTTTGTTGTCTATCCTCTGGATCTGGAAAACACCAGATCTTAAAATGAGTTGGTTCAATCCCCAAGTCATCTTACACAATGCAGAATACACAGTAACACAGTTGGAAGGGGCTTTGGAGGTCTTCTAGTCCAACCCTCTACTATAGCATGCTATTCCAGACTAACAGGTTTCCAGTCTCTTCTCAAAAACCTCCAATGATGGAATACCCACAACTTCTGAAGGCAAACCCTTCCACTGATTAATTGTTCTAACAGTCAGGAAATTTCTCCTTAGTTCTAGGTTGGATCTCTCTTTGATAAGCTTCAATCTATTTGCTTTGTGTCCTACAGAAGAATAGATCAATCCCTTATTGTCTGTGTCGGTAGTTTAGCTACATATAGGAAGACTGCTGTCTTCTCTTCATTAGTCTAGACCAGGGGTTTCCAAACTTGGCAACTTTAAGACTTATGGACTTGCAATTCCCAGAATTTCTCCTCCAGTCATGTTAGCTTGGGAATTCTGGGAGTTGAAGTCCACAAGTCTTAAAATTGCCAAGTTTGAAGATCCTTGGTGTAGATATACCTAGTTCTCACAACTGTTCATTATTCTTTAGCCTCCAGGCAATCATCTTCAGGAGATGTGGCCCTGGTCTCAAACTGGTCAACATTTACATGTGAAGGAAGCTAGATGGAACATTTATCTGGATCAGCATAAATCAATTAAGAGATTAGAGCTCACCAGGAGACAACCTTTGGCTGCAGAAAGTCTTCCTTCTCAAGCATTTCTAGATAAATTGCCTAACCCAGGGTTCTGCAACGTTAAATACTCAAAGAGCCATTTGGACCCGTTTCCCACAGAAAAAAACCACTGGGAGCCTCAAAACCTGGGTGGGTGTGACCAACTCACCATCACTCCCACCAGGTCACATGATACCCCCCCGCCACACCTACCCAGGTTTTGTGGTTCCTGGTGTTTTCTGTGGGAAATGGGTCTCTCTCTCTCTTTCCTTCCTTCCCTCCCTCTCATTTCTGTTTTTTGTGTTTTACCTTCTCAGGCCAAGCGAGGAATGATTGGGAAGGGAAGGTGAGTGGTGGGGACAGCCAGTGGTGGGATCATCCAACAGGGAACCACAGCAGAGGGCCCAAAGAGCCACATGTGGCTCCAGAGCCACGGGTTGCTAACTAATTGTTGAGAGAAAATTACGAATTCCTTGGAAAGCTCTTCCAGTTGGAAAACTGTTTCCACAAGTCCAGTACCCCTCCCCTAGGACACTTTGAACAAAACCCCCTTGTTCTCTGGAGATAAGAATCTCATGTAATTGTTCAGAGAGCACCAGGTTGCAATAGGCTGGAGGAGACAATGCTAGTAAAGAAAGATAATCTGATGTGGGTGTGAGGCTTGTGGTTGGTTGTTGGTTGTTTTCCTGCATACGTAACAGGCTTAATTAATGCTCTTGCTAGATCTAATAGTTGACGTTGATTTTTAATCATGTAATTGTAATGTTGGTACTAATGAATCAATATGAAATGCTTGTATCTACCTCTGTTTGTCTTTTGGCTGTATTGTTTAAATTATTAAAAGGGACTAATTGTTTTAAATCTGAAGTGAGTTGGAGGCCCTTTCTTCCAGGCTTCTCAAATAGATAAAATGGGGATATGTTTGTATTTTCAGATAGAACGCCATGCATATTTACAAAGGGCTTATCTTTTGAAAATAGCTTTCTTACCGAAAAAGCTTTGAGCCAATCAGCAGTGGCCCAAGTTAGGAAGAATAAGGATGGTTGTTAGCAAGATCAGCAAAGAAGCTGAAAATCCAGCCGATATTTAGGACACATATTGTGAACGAAAGAGGCAGAGAAGGTATCTCCAATGCTTGAAAAAACAAGGTCAGCAGAAGACTTAAGAAGAACTTAAGAAGAACAGCAGAAAATTTAAGAAGAGCTTAAAGAAGACTTTAAGCCACTATCCTGTCACTGAGGACACAGAACTGACCTTACAAGAACTCATAGAAGTAGTTATTGATGTATAGTTTTGCTGCACTGATGGCTATCAAGTCACAATCAAAGTCTGGAGCATACAAATGATTAAATAACTTAAACCACTTCCAACTGCACGTCTGTGGAGAGTCTCCATCATCCAGGCCATGGTTGTCCCAAAGGTGCTTTTTCAAGAGGCAACTAGATTGGTTTTTCTTTGAAGATGTTTTGCTTCTCATCCAGGAAGCTTCTTCAGCTCTGACTGGATGGTGGGGAATGGAAGGATTTATACTCNAGCTCTGACTGGATGGTGGGGAATGGAAGGATTTATACTCCTTGCAGACAGCTGGTCATTTGCATCCTTTTTAGAGCGCTGTTGAGGCCACTTGGAGGTTTGTCTGTGTCCTCGGGGGTCACATGAGTGGTGCAAATGGTTTCTGTAGTCTGTAATTTTTTTTCTGAAAATCCTTTTGTACTCCCATGCCATCCAAAGGGTGTTCATCCCAAATCGCATAGTTAAAAGTCTAAAAGATTGAAGATTACAGGAACCATTTGCACCACAGGTGACCCTGAAGACACAGATAAAACTCCAAGTGGCCTCAACAATGCTCTAAAAAGGATGCAAATGACCAGCTGTCTGCAAGGAGTATCAGTCCTTCCATTGCCCACCATCCAGTCAGTGCTGAAGAAACTTCTTGGATGAGAAGCAAAATGTCTTCAAAGAAAAACCAGAAAAACCAATTACCTCTTGAAAAAGCACCTTTTGGGATTCCTCACGGTGCTTGCAATTTTTCATGTCCTTTCCTCTTCCAGTCACTGATCGCTACTCTTCATAGTTATTTTATCCTGGGATCTTGGTCTGCTGCCCCCTTCTGAAGAGATTTGGCTGCCTTCTCTTTTTTTTTTCCAACTGCATAAAATTGACAAAGAGTTCTGCCCATTTCCTCTTTTAGGCCAAGTGACAGGAAGAAGTGTCTAACAAATGTTTTATTTCCACCCCCACCCCCCCACACACACCACACACACCACCAGGGATCGTGCTGAAGAGCAGGCTTTTCCCGACTTCAGACATTTCTAAGTGTATGGATGTCAACTACAGGTAGTCCTTGACTTACAACCACAACTGAGCCTGACATTCCTGTTACTAAGAGAGACATTGGTTAAGTGGGTTTTGCCCCATTATACAACTTTTCTTGCTACGATTGTCAAAGTGAATCATTGCAACTGTTACGTTGGTAACATGCTTGTGAAGTGAATCTGTTTTCCCCCACTGACTTTGCTTGACAGAAAGTCACACAAGGGGATTGCAACCGTCATAAATATTAGTCACTTGCCAACCATTTGAATTTTGATCTTGTGACCATGGGGATGCTGCAACGATTATAACAGAGGTGGTATTCAGCAGGTTCTGACCAGTTCTGGAGAACCGGTAGCAGACATTTTGAGTAGTTCAGAGAACCGGCAAAAACCACCTCTGACTGATCCCGCCCCCATCTATTCTCTGCCTCCCAAATCCCAGCTGATTGGCTGGGTCTTCTTTGGTTGCCCTGCACAGGACAACGGAGCTGGAAAGCAGGTTAATGGGATGGGAAGGGAATGGGGATTTTTCAGTATCCTTCCCCTGTCACGCCCACCAAGCCACGCCCACAGAACCAGTAGTAAAAAAAAATGAATCCCACTACTGGGTCATAAATGTGAAAAATGATCATTAGTCACTTTTTTCGGTGCCAGTTGAACTTTGAAAGGACACTAAATGAACAATTGTAAGTCGAGGACTACCTGTACCAGAATACCTATCAATGGCCATACTGGTGGTGGAATTCTTGGAGTTGGTGTCCAAACATCTTAAAACTACTAAGGTTGAGGAAACAGTAATGGTCACCATATTACAAACAAGATGTCGAGACTTTGAAAAAAGTTCAGAGAAGAGCAACTAAGATGATCAAAGGTCTGGAGACTAAAATACATGAAGAACGGCTGTGGATTTTGGGTCTGGCTAGAAAAGAAGAATTAGGGGTGACATGATAGCAGTGTTCCAGTATTTGAGGGGCTGCCACAAAGAAAAGGGGGTCAAATTATACCCCAAAACACAGGAGGGCAGGACAAGAAACAATGGTTGGAAAGGAATCAAAGAGAGAACCAACCTGGAATTAAGGAGAAACTTCCTGACAGTGAGGACAATTAAGCAGTGGAACAGCTTGCCTCCAGAAATTGTGGCCACTCCATCATGAGGTTTTTAAGAAGAGACTGGACAGCTACAACTTGAGCAGAGGGCTGGACTAGAAGACCTCCAACGTCCCTTCCAGCCAGTAGTGGGATTCAAAAATTTTTTACTACCAGTTCTGTGGGTGTAGCTTGGTGGGTGTGGCAGAGGAAGGATACTACAAAATACCCATTCCCTCCCCACCCCACTAACCTGCTTTCCAGCTCTGTTCTCCCATGCAGGGCAAGAAAAGAAGACCCAGCCAATCAGCTGGGACTTGGAAGGCAGAGAATAGATAGGGTTTGCGGGGCCAGTCAAAGGTGGTGTTTGCTGGTTCTCTGAACTACTCAAAATTTCCACTCCCGGTTCTCCAGAACTGGTCAGAACCTGCTGAATACAACCTCTGCTTCCAGCTCTGTTCTATTCTAATTCTAATGTAGAAAGAGCAGATTGCCTTGAGTGGTACAAAATAAATGCAGGGAGTAAATCCATAAATAAATAAAAGGGCTCCCCTGTGCATTCAGTTCTTATCATTCCTAATCTGGGTGGGCCAGGGATGAGTCATGATGGGAACCAAAGACAAAGATTTAGGAGGCAACTGGACAGCAGAGCCTGAGTTTGAATTTTCTGTATTGATTGATTGATTGCCATCTCGTGGTTGTCCCTGTTGTAAAATAAGAATAACAGATGAGCGTAAGCAGAGGTGGGATTCAAAATTTTTAACAACCAGTTAACAACCAGCTTAGGTGGTGGGTGTGGCTTGGTGGTCATGTTATTGGCTGGACGTGGCCAACTCAATATCACTCACATCGAGGCATGCATCTCCTCACCTGTCCTCTCATGACTGTGGGGATGCTGCAACAGTCGTAAGTGTGAAAAATGGTCAGAAGTCACTTTTTTCAGTGCCATTGTAACTTTGAATGGTCCCTCCACACAAGCAAAGTACCAGCAAAGGAGGAAAAAGAAAACTCCTGGAAGTCTAGTCCTGCCAAGAATGTAATAAGGGTTAACGGAGAGGCAGTTTCTGCAAGCAACACCAGAATGTTTCCTTCCTGCCTTCCTTACAGGATTAGCCAGTAATTTCTTCTAACAACCGGTTCTCTGAACTGCTTAGAATGTTAACAACCGGTTCTAGTGAATAGGTGCAAACTGGTAGAATCCCAGCCCTGAGTGTAAAGGAATTTGCAAAAATTGTCCATCTTTTGTTCCAGGGTAATCAAGAGATGGTAGGATTTCATTAAGACTACTTTTTTAAAAAAAGGAAAGAAAAAAAACAAAACAAAAGACCTCCATGCCAACATCCTATATTTTGCATCAACAGAAAGCAAGTTTTTGTCAAGTTGTGTCAATAATATCAATTGCCATGAGACATTTACGATTTTGCACACCACCTATATTTCCCCCAAATGGACTTGACATACATTTTTCAGATTGAATGTATACTATAGTAAGTTCATATTGCTCCTATACTATTCATAATGTTTTCATGAGTGAAAAACTTCTGAAATGTCTTATTTTAACACTTTGGAGAGTTACAAAGCACAGAAAGCGGGACTGTACTGCCATCTTCTGGCAGAAATATGCAACACACAAATCAGTATAATGAATATTCTGAGAGACAAATTCCAATAAAACATTTGGCTCAATGACATTTGCCCTAGAGCAGGGCTAGCAACTTCCAGAATTGCATACTGACTCAGGAATTCTGGGAGTTGAAGTTCACCAGTCGTAAAGTTGCCATAGTTGCTCATCTCTGTCCTGGAGCAAATCCTTACAATCAGCCTCTTGAAGTCATACATGTGCAATCCTGCCTCGTTTACAAGTCTCAACCCAGAAGCACCATTTATTACTCATTAGTGCAAGAAGAGACTTTAGAAGAATTTTATTTTTGGCATTCAATTCTCTGAATTCCCCAGTCTTGCACAGGGGTGTCAAACTTGCGTCATCACGGCAGCATCATCTGATGTATTGGGACTTTTCCCCCTTCGCTAAACTGGGCAGGGGTGGGGCCAGTACATGATGCATCTGGCCAATAGGCCATGAGTTTGACACATCTGGTCAATATTATTGGCTGAGGAATTCTGGGAGTTGAAGTCCACACTTCTTAAAATTCAGAAGTTTGAAAAACTACTGATTTAGAAGAAAGCACCCAAAGAAAATATTTTGCATTGTCATCCAGGGAAAACATACATACCAAATTGTTATTGGTTACCAAGTGAGGTTGCCTGGATATTCCTTTCTACTGAAAACAGAAGATTGACAATCAAGACAGTGGATCACTGTCAACTTTTGCTCAATTTACACAACATCAACTAATTCATTTACAAACCAGGAACTGCCTTCCCATGCTACAGCAGGGATGGCAACTATAGTCCCTTTATGATCTGTGGACTTCAACTCCCAGAATTCCTAAGCCAGCATTCTGGGAGTTGAAGTCCACAGGTCATAAAAGGGACATAGCAGCCCACACCATTATGCCAATGTTGATAAAGGCTTTTTAAAAATTACTTAATGAGTGGTATCCTATTTTTAGACAGTTTTCATTTATTTATGGCTCAGCGCCTCCCAAAGCATAGAAAATACAAGAATCAGGTTAAGTTTGTTTAGAAACAAAATCTTTAGAAACTAACAACTAACTAATTAACAGCTAACAACTTTTAAAAAAATAATAAAATGTAAGTTTACAAACACTAAAAATCTGGCACCATTTTTTTCTCTTTTTTGTGTCTTTTGTCTGTCTCACTGTAATAACAATTGACCAGTTAACCATTCTGACAGCAAAATTGGATATACAAGTTTTGGATGAATGATTGCAGCAATTAAGGGATTCTTGTGGTTATATAAAGGCCTAGAGATGGATTGGTTCGCTTTTGTGGTCAGAAACACTCCCTTTCCAGGTAGTGCATGGCCTCACAGTCTTGTGAATCTTGATCCGAGTATTATGATTTGACTCCTTTCCATTTTTGTGGCTGAGATTGAAGGGGCATCCACAGAGGATCAGAGAAGTCAAGATTGTGCTCCCAGTATCAAAGCTCCATTCTTTTTATGCATGTGGACAGACATTAAAAAGGGACAAGACTTTATTCAGGTGACCAAAGGTGCCATCTTGATTTTTTTATATACTTCCCACTCTCTTCCTGCAGAAGCCCCTGGGTTAAAGGAAAGGTTGACATGATAGCAATCTTCCAATATTTAAGGGGCTGCCACAGAGAGGTGCTTTCCAAGGCACCTGAATGCCAGGCAAGGAATAATGGATGGAAACTGATCAAGGAGAGATTCAACCTGAGAGTAAGGAGCAATCAACCCATGGAACAGAAGTTGCCTTCAAAAGTTGTGGGAATTTCATCACTGGAGGCTTTCAAAGAAGAGATTGTACTGCCATTTGTCAGAAATGGTGTAGTCCAAGGGTCTTCAAACTTGGCAAGTTTAAGATTTGTGGATTTCAACTCCCAGAATTCCTGAGCTAATATAACTGGAGGAGGAATTTTGGGAGTTCAAGTCCACAAGTCTTAAAACTGTCAACTTTGAAGGTTCCTGTTGTAGGCTCTCCTGTTTGTGTGTGGGGTTGAATTAGATGGCCTATAAGCAGAGGTGGTATTCAGCAGGTTCCGAGCAGTTCTGGAGAACCGGTAGTGGAAATTTTGAGTCGTTTGGAGAACCGGCAAATACCACCTCTGACTGGCCCTGCAAATACCATCTCTGACTGGCCCTGCCAATCCCATCTATTCTCTGCCTCCCATTGAGTTCCAGCTGATTGGCTGGATCTCCTTTTGCTGTCATGCACAGGAGAACAGAGCTGGAAAGCAGGTTAGTGTGGTGGGGAGGGAATGAGATTTTATGGTATCCTTCCCCTGCCATACCCACCAAGCCACGCCATGCCCACTAAGCCATGCCCACAGACCCGGTAGTAAAAAAAAATGAATCCCACCACTGTCTACAAGGTCCTTCCAACTCTGTTAATCTGTTAATTTTGCATTCTGCTTTTCAATATAATCAAGACTGCCAGAACTTTTGGGAAGATTATAACTCTGGTGGAAAGAAGACTGAATAGATCAATTCTTTGTAATCCCTCTCTAGACAAGGAGAGGATTAGAGATCATCCATAAGTGCTCCAGGTAGATTCTACTGAGTGACTTAATATAAGCCATTAAAATTGTATACATTTGTTGTGATGAAGGAAGTAATCATTTCTTTATTTATTTCTTTATTTTTTTAAACTATATATATTTTTTCTATAATGATTTACAAACATCTCCAAGAACACCACAGTGTTTCCGTCAATAGCTACGTGTTATAAGTCATTTGATGCCCACATATTGTTTCATGCTTCTTTCATGGCTCTTTATTTGTGATATCTGATGTTTGTTTATAGTCTAAGATCAGTTGTATAGCAAACAAATTTTACATTATCACAGTTGCCCATTGCCTCACTTCCACCATAAAAAACTATATTAGTAACCTACCCAACGGGGGTGAAATAACTTCTCTGAGAGCTAAGCCAGTGGTTCGCAACCTCTGGCCTGCAGACCCCTGGGGGTGCTATGGTGTCATCAAAGGGGGGTCCACAAAGGCTTGAAAAAAATGTTATGATTCAAATCTTGAGTTAAGTCTTGGGATAGAGTCTGAACCATAAACCATGGCCATAAAAGGTATTTAAGGAGATTCCGTGGTGAAAAAAAAGGTTGAGAACCACTAAGTTAAGCCATTCTTTGATTCCTCAAATTGGTTCTCATAATCATTTACTATATTCTTGGCTTATCTTCAAGATATATTTCTTAGTGTCATGTGATCATTAAACAATTCCCCAGCCAGCTTCCCATAAATCCAGTTGGAACTTGCTTAATGAGCATGTGGTTTTCTTAACAGCTGCAGGAATGTGTTTAACAATAGTGACAAAGAGCCTTGATGGTGCATTGCTTAAGCCCATGTCCCACTGTACCAACGGATGCAAAGAGGATGTAAAACATTAAAAAAAGCTTGCCATCCATTGGAAAACGCGATGCATCCGTTGTG
>BHFT01004153.1:0-11036 GCA_004320025.1 Laticauda laticaudata
CCCCCTCCTCAGTTTATACAGTAATAGTTTGCAACACCTCCAGCTCACTTCCCATACTTTTCTCCCCTCCTCCCCCCATGACTTATGGCAGCCAAAAGATGCAAAGCAAAGGAAGAAAATCTTGAAGGCTGACACATGCAAAATCTGGAAAATTCTGTGCCTTTAAAGCTCTTAGCTGGTTTATGGGTATGAGTATAATTTCTACCTAAATAGATGTACGTGAGGCCCAGACAAGATATAGAACAATTCCTGTAAATACCAATTCCACTTATTAACCCGGAAACATACATTACACACTCCACACCTCATTCAATTTATACATAAAAGGCATCAGTGTATCTTTGTGAGCTTTCTAACTTTGTAGTTGTGCAAACATATGTATCCCTGATCTGACACCTGTAGGTTCAGGCCTGCCTTCATTTGCTAAGGAAAAAGAGCAGTTGGCTCATTAACAATAATGACACACTGATTAACAATGCTGCATAAGGCTGAAAATCCATCCTCTGGCCTGTTGTGATCTTCTCTTGCAGAAGGTTGTGTGTGTTGTGACTTGCTGGCAAATAACAAACGTTTTCTGCACCTCATTTCCATAAAGCTTCCTCTCCAGATATTATGATGACAAGCCAGTTTTCACAGGAGCCCAATCCCACTGATATATAATCAGAAGTAAGTCCTACCTACTGCATTCAAAGCAACTGCTCCAAATCAGATGTACAGGATAGCAGACATAGAATGCTATGATCGTGCAAGCACAACTCAAAACACCGAAGCAGAATTCCCAGCCTTTGGTGTAGCCTCCAAGTCTCTTAAGCTGTCTTGATTTTTGAATGTGGCTAAAAATTATTTAAAACCTAGGGAGTAAAAATTATTATAATATATAGTTAGCAATACTAGTTTAATGTTTTTCTTAAAATTAATTTAAGTTATATTATATCACTTACTGATTTGGTCTAGACTCAGTCATTCTAATGTTTTTTACTCATTTGGGGGATATGGGCAAAAGAGGAAAACCACTAATGAATGGGAACATATATTAATTTAAATAGGCAACTCAGCATATCGTAATGAATTTAATGGATGTAAATTAATTTAAATTAAATTAAATTAATGTAATAGGTGGAAATTAATCAAGGAAAGAAGCAACCTAGAACTAAGGAGAAATATCTTATCAGTGAGAACAAATAACCAATGGAACAACTTGCCTTCAGAAGTTGTGACTGCTCCATCACTGTAGGCTTTTAACAAGACTGGACCTCCACTTGTCTGGAATAGTATGAGATCTCCTGCTTGAGAAAGGGGATGGATTAGAAGACCTCCAAAGTCCCTATTCTGAATTGTCTTTCTTTAAGCAATTATTACATGTTTAAAAAGGTTTTCCTCAAAGCCATAGCTCTTAGAGGGTATTTTGGATATTCTATAAATATTATTCATAGATACATTCCACTTAGTGTAGCTCAAGGAGATCATGATTTATAGATTTGTGAAAAAATATTTATCATTTTTGAATCTTTGCCATGAATGTTATCAGAACCTTATGCAGATCCTATTGAGGTAGAAAGATATTTGAATAATACATAACATCAATATTTTGCTTGTTTCAGATCTATCTCAACATTCTATGGGATTTAGATTTCTGAGTTCTGAACTAGTAAACTTTTATTTTATCATTCCAATTTTCTTCATCCATTCTTCTGTAGATTTACTTGTATGACTCATTTAGATTTCAGCTGATGAACAGATTATCTGACTTTGTCTTGCAGAATTTTGTTATAAACAAGATCTCATGGCTTTGTCACCAAGTCCCTTTGATTTCTGGAAGCAAAGCATACACAAGCTATGATCTAAGACCTCCATGTTTGTCTGTTAATGTTATGTTCTTACTGTGGAATGTAGTGTTTGGTCCCTGCCAAACAGAAGAGTGAACAGAGGGTGAATACTTTTCAGAGAATTGGAGGTGAAGACTTACCTGAACCTGATTGCTAAATATCCTATTTATATTCTGATTTTGGATGTTTAACTGTGATTGCTGTTGCTTAAACTAGTGACCTGATATGGATTATGCTACCATGCACAGAAAGTAGATACCACTTCTCATCTATTTTTCTTTTTTAAATCATTATCACGGCATGAAAACAGATTTATTTTTTTAACCAAAATAAGCATAAAAGCCAATTGAAGTTTGTCTTGAGGAAAATCTCCTCCCACACAGAAATGAATAAAAAATAAAAAATAAAACTAAGTCGATGAGGGAAAATATTTGGTTTCTTCCTTCCCACAAATGTCAGTCTAAGTCAAATGAAATCATTTTGTATTTACAGTTCAGTAAATAACATCACAAAGTTGAACAAAAAAGCTTGCCTTGTGGTCTGGTTTTGTACTTACTGCAAGTAAATCAGACAATGGAAGTAATTAATTAATTCCAGAGATTAATGAGATTAACTTTGGGATTTTTTTTCTACTCTGTATTATATCATGCATACTTTGTCTATTAATCCAGTTTAAAACCCACTAATTAATCTTTGGTATTACAAAGATTAATGAAATTAATGTTTGTTTTTCTATGCCTAACAGTATCATATGTAGTTTGAAGTTGAACAATTAATTCAGCTGCCAACATATTATGCTTTCTTTGGCTTTAAAATCAAACTACCATAGCAGCATCAAAGCAATTATAAAAGCAGGACATAACTTGCCTAGCATGAACTACCTGGTAAAGGCCCTGTCACACTGCCCAACGGATGCAAAAATGGGACAACGGACGAGGAAAAAATGTTCCATCCATTGTTATCCGCTCTCAGAAGGGGCAAAATTTGCATAACCGGAGCGGATAACACGGACGCGGGGAGAACGCAGGGCAGATGCAGAGCAGATGCGGAACGGAAGCCCAGTGGATGGAAGCGGATGGGAGCAGATGGAACATCCGCTAGGCTTCCGGGGGACCTCAGCAAAGCAGATGCGGGAACAGATACAGCGGATGCAGAGCGCGGAATGCACAGCGGATGAAGCGGATGCAGAGTGGATGCACAGCGGATGCAAAGCGGAAGCCTAGCGGATGCCGAGATTAATTGCGCATACGGGGAGGATGCATTGCGTCAGCCCCACGGATATAACGGAAGCACCTCAGAAGCAGGTCGCCATTCAGAGGAAAGACCTGCTTCCAGACACATCGACTGCCTGCCTGTCCTGCCTGCATGTCTGCCTGCAAAACTTGCTGCCAGGCCTTGCTGCCAGCCTTGGTGCCTGCCTGCCTGCCAGCCTTGGCTCATGCCTGCCTGCCAGCCTTCCTGCCAGCCTTGGTGCCTGCCTCCCTGCCAGCTTCCTTGCCAGGCTTGGTGCCAGCCTTCCTGCCAACCTTGGTGCCTGCTGCTGCCAGCCTTGGTGCCTGCATGCCTGCCAGCCTTCCTGCCAGCCTTGGTGCCTGCCTCCCAACCAGCCTTCCTGCCAGCCTTGGTGCCTCCCTCCCTGCCAGCCTTCCTGCCAGCCTTGGTGCCTGCCTCCCTGCCAGCCTTCCTGCCAGGCTTGGTGCCAGGCCTCTCCTGCCAGCCTTTGGTGCCTGCTGCCTGCCAGCCTGCCAGCCTTCCTGCCAGCCTTGGTGCATGCCTGCCTGCCAGCCTTGGTGGCTGCCTGCCTGCCAGCCCTTCCTGCCAGCCTTGGTGCCTGCCTCCAACCAGCCTTCCTGCAGCTTGGTGCCGGCCTTTCTGCAGCCTTGGTTCCTGCCAGCCTCCCTGTCAGCCTCCCTGCAGCCAGCAACCCTACAACATGGGGAAGAACAGAAAGCCTCAGCCATCTGCTGCCAGCCCTGCAAGAGGACAGGGCCACCATTCCACCCCCTGGCCCTCACTCTGGTTCTGCTGGGGCTTCTGTAGCACGGGCTCGCTCTTCTGGGGCTGGAGCTTCTGCTGCTTCTGCTTCTGGAGGAGCTGATGATGCGGAGGATCAGACAAGCACTCCAGCACCAGCCACCTCCCACAGCACCTGGACCCTTCACCCCTGGAGACTGAACGACCAAGAGGAGTGCCAGAGATTCATTTTTGTTATAGGCTTCTTGCTAATTAAAGTCTTATCTTTGATTCACACGCTTGCTTCATTTCTTTTTTTTTAATAAAGTCTTGGTGGAAACTTTTAGAAATTGTTTAAGCCTTTGCAGGCTTGAGGGATGGGTTAAGATAGCAGTGGATGGGCAGGGATACCTGTGGGATGGGTAATAGCTGTGGGATAGATAAACCTCCAGTGCAAGCATTGTGGGACTGTATGGTCACCCTCCCAGGTGCCACACCTATGGCCCTTTATTATCCAATAATAATGTAATCAATCATCCACACATGTCAACACAAACACAACTCTTATTAACGCCCTGTTCATTGTAGGCCCACCCAACATACATGGCCCAATCTCATCTGTGTGATGAGACAGGCTGAAGGAAGCATCCATTAAGCATATTACCATCCTGTCTTGCCACTCCACTGCTCCAGCTGGGGAGTTGCACCAGCATCTCAGGAGGTTGCACTTGTTCTCCTTCACGTGAGGCTCTGTTGGGGCCTTGCAACATCCTCAGTGTCTATCATGTTTTTGCCCTGCTCCCATCCCCAGGCTCCATGTCCCCATTGCCTGGCTGACGGTCACAACCTGTCTGTAACACTGGGTAGCAGGTGCGCATGAGATTGTGCAGGATGCAGCAAGCTTCCATGATCCTCCTCACGGTCTCTGGGCGATGCTCCATGGTGTGAGAAGTACCTGGAACCTGTTGGCCAGGATGCAAAGGCGTTCTCCACACCCGCCTTGCCCTGGACAGCCTGTAGTTGAAGATCCTCTCTTCATGGGTGAGGAGTTTTGAAGTGTAGGGCTTCATGAGGTAGGCTGTGAGGGAGAAGGCGTTCATCCCCCATGATGCAATAGGGCACATTCTTGTGTGTCTTGGGGCAGGTTCTGATCTGGGAAGCCCATGATGAGATTGCATTCCAGCTCCTCCTTGAGGTGACTGGCATTGTATACCTGGGCTCTGAAGATGAGCCGTTGCCTGAAGCATCGATGTACATGAACTTGTAGTCAGCATCGACCATGGCGAAGAGGATGATGCTAAGAAGCCTTGTAATTGAGATAAGTGGACCCTGACTTGTCTGGAGCTTTTCAGGCACGTGCTTGCATCTATGGCTCCAACGGTGTGGGGGAATTTCCACCTCTGATACCACTGCTCTGCAACTTGTCTTCCCTTCTTCAGTGGAGGGGCACTGGAGGAGGTCCTCCTTGTATTCTTCGTCGATGATGGCCTGCACACTTCTCTGACCACAATGCTGATGGTGTTGGGTGCACCTCCAGCCATACTGCATGCTCCTGTAGGTGGTCGCCTGAGGCCAGGTGGCGCAGAGTGAGTGCCACCTTGAGCCCAAGGTTCCAGGCTGGGCGGAAGTTTGTGTTTTGCCTTGGTCAACTGGGTGTCAGGCGCTGCACAACTTCATCAAACATGGCTGAGGCATCCTCATTAAAGTTTCTGGAATGCCTGAGTGTCTTCGTTCCTGAGCTCCACCATCAGGTTGTTGTAAGTCTGTTCCTCTTGCTCTTCTGTGGTGAACCATCTTCGTACCCAGACGCTTCTTTTGGCCGCCCCTTTTTCTTCCGTAGTAGAGTTCACAGAAGCTGTAGATGGCTTCGCACTGTTGCAGAATGATGGTGGAATGCCAAAAGGACTGTGTTACAATCCGACGGTGGACATGACTGGATCTGCTGGAAGAGAAAGAGGCAGATGAAGGCTGCAGAGGTCTGCAGCAGGGCTGCTGTGTCTGAAAGTGAGATCAGATGTGTTGCTCCCCTTTTTATAGGCAGTATAGGTGTCCCTTTGCATCCTCTAGGCATCCTCTAGGGATCTCTAGACATCCTTAATATCCGAGATAGGGTCCCTCTGCAGACGTTTTTTTCCGTTTACATGCTTTTTTTCCATGCTGCATCCGCTAGGCATCCGTTCTGCATCCATTCTGCATCCGTTCCGCTTCCTCCCTGCGTCTGAGCTGATGCGAGTTGCGCAGATGCGCAGTGGAGGCCTAGCAGATATAGCAGATGCGTAACGGATACGTACCGGATCGTAGCGGAATGCAGAACGACGAATTGGATACATTTTCGCGCAAAAGTTTTGAAGCAGCTTCAAAACTTTCTAGCGGATGAAACGTCAATAAATAGATTGCTGGACGGATAGAGAGGAAGCAAAACGGAGGCAGTGAGTACATCGCGTTAACCAACGGATGGCAAGCTTTTTTGTCCATTTTACATCCTCTTTGAATCCGTTGGTGCAGTGTGACAGGGGCTTAAGATACAGTGTATTCATCCTTGTCCATATACCACATATGATTGTTTAGTGCATGCCGTGAATGTAAATTTATTTTCAAACATGTCTAACTTTATAGAATTCTGATTTTATGTATTAACTTTTAATAGATTTATAATTTTAACTTACTATCCACACATAAAAACACATTAGCTTTAACTATTCAAATTATATGGTTCATACATCTTCTAAAATCATTCATAAAGCAGTACACCTTTTTATATCTAAAACATTTATGCCACTACTGAAACACAATATGTTATAAAGTTCAGAAAATGTGTTTAGTCACTTAGATATCAGCTGATCAGCTAAAGAACATCAAGATAAATTTGATAAATGTTAACTATTATCAGTGAGAAAATAACTGCAACCTGCAATATTTTACTTTGAATAGGTGACATCAGCATTCATTGATTGATTGATTATGTGCTATCAAGCTGATGTTGATCCTCAGCAAACATATAGATTGCCCTTCTCCAGGATGATCAGCGTTACTTTCTTTACAAATTTCAGACTTAAAAGCTGTAGTAAGAAGCACTATTGGCCAGAAATGTATCTTGCTTCAGAGGAGACAACCAGCAACAATAATTTAGGAAAAGCATGAAAGTCTTACATTTTCCAAAACCAAGAACTTTGTTTGCTTGTTTAATAGAAAACAATATGTCCAGGAAAAATATAATTGTTTAAATAAAAAGTGTGTGTATGTAATAGAAGACAAATTATATTTCAAGAAATCATGACTGTAATATTGATCAGCTAATACTTATAAAGGATGGATAGAAAGTTTGTTTTTAACCAGCAGATTGACTCTATTGCTTATAAAGGATGCTGAATTTGCTTGACAATAAAAATAAATAGAAATAAAACACAATTACAAAAAATGATTGGAGAGATATATATTGTCAGAACCAAAAAAATGCTGCTAAGCAAGAATTGATTTTCAATGCAGAATGTAGTTCATAATACTTCCCATAAAATTCTAACCTTGTTTTTGGGCTATTAGAAGTTTCTATTTCTCCTAAAGTCCATTAAAAGGTTCTAAATAATAAGGCATCTTATGATTTTCATTGGTCTCTTCTAGAGATGCTTCAATTTGTCAATGTTCTTATAAAATACAGCAACCATATTTTAGATGCAGACTGACTAATAATTCCTCTGTGGTTCTAATAGATAGAAATTAATTCCAGATTCTTCAAAGCATTAAATATTGTGCCAGGAATTGGATCCGTAGTCAAGCTCTCTATACTATAAATGGAACATTTATAAACATTGAATTAATACAGAACACTTTGCAATTGGCAAATTTATTCTTTCATCTAGATTGCTTAGTTATGCAAAAAGTTGAAATAATACCATTACACATTACATAGCATTTCCTATCTTGATTTTTTTTTAAAAAAAAGCAAAAAATGATTATTTTAATTGAATTATTCATTTGCTTATTACATTATGGTCATCTAGTAAATGGGTAGATAATTATGATGTTTAAAGCATTAAAAGGGTTTGAAACAGAGGTGGTATTCAGCAGATTCTGACCAGTTCTGGAGAACTGTTAGTGGAAATTTTGAGTAGTTCAGAATATCACCTCTGACTGGTCCCACCCCATCTATTCTCTACCTCCCGAGTCTTCTTTTGTTGCCCTGCACAAACAACAGAACTGGAAAACAGGTTAGTAGGGTGGGGAGGAAAGGGGATTTTGCAATAACCTTCCCCCAGGAGTGGGGAGAGAATGGAGAATTTACAGCATCTTTCCCCTGCCATGCCCACTAAGCCATACCCACCAAGCCATACCCACCAAGCCATACCCACCAAGCCATGCCATGCCCACCAAGCCACACCCACAGAACCAGTAGTAAAAAAAATTGAATCCCACCACTCGTTTGAAAGGCTTATTTCTGTTTTATAAGAACAGAAGAACAAATTAATGTAAATAAATAGATTTAGAGTAAAGGTTTAGACAAAAGTCTTAGCACAGTGGTAAAGGCAAAAAGTGCCAGGTAAAACTTGAGGAATTTTGAACTAAAGCTCTGGAGATACTCTTTACAACTGAATATAACACAATGTGTTATATTCAGATATTGCTATAATTAAGTTTTCACTATCTACTCAAACTTCATGACTCCTGAATAATATATCAATTGAGCACTATTCATGAAGCACTTTGTTCTGTAATGAATATATACAGTATAATAATCATTTTTTTCTAAAAGAGTTATGTCCCTAAATTTGAGAAAGGAGTAATCTTTAATTTAAGTTGACGATGGAGGATGACTCCAGAAATCAGAGAAACTGCAGCCAAAGCTGTGGTGGACATTGGCTCTGTTTTGGTTAGTCTCTGCTTACTCATGTCTGTTGCTATGGTTGTATCGTTAAAATAATGGTCAGCTGTCTCCTGTAGAAAATTGTAAGAGAAAAATTAGCTTATCCGTTCTTGGAATATATAATCATGTGTGAAACACAGTGGATTAGTTTTTAGGAACATGGAATTATTCAATATGCAAAATTGTAGGATAGCACAAGCAATTTGGATTTGTATACATCTGAAAGTACCCAATAAAGAGAGAAGCATAGAATAATAACTTGAAAACATACATAATTAGAAATACTTTTGCAAGAAATGCAAGTACTTACAAGAGTTCTACAATAAATAGAGGTACTTTTCAAAAATAATCTTTCTTTGTACTTTCCTTCCTCCTTCCTCCCTATTATAGCAGGAAGTATGGCTTTAGAAATTAACTGAGATGATCCAAGTTTAACAAATAATGGGAAAATTCCAAAGAAGGTAACTTTGTACTCTCTTCATATTATTCTGTTGTTTTAACTTGGGTAGTAACTTAAATACTGAAAATGTACTCCTGGATATTTTGGAAGCAATCAGCTTTGGTCATTTATAGCCCAGCAGTTGAATGAAACAGTAACACCAATGTTGAAAAACAACGAGATGGAAGTTTTATATTACATCCATCATATTAAAATTAAAAAGTCCCATCTGATTCCTTTTACCTAAAAAAAAGTAAATAATACAAAAGTGTGTTTTTAGTGAGGGGGAAAATGTAGGATGCCTGTGATTCATTTTGCTCAATAGCTCAGGAATGACTAAAATTACTCTAAAAGCATAATTATACACATAAAAAAAACCTTTCAGGAAAGAAATCTGATGTATCCTTTCCATATTTATAAATGTTTTAAACACCTGAAATAGATCTGGGCTGATTATTCACTGAAGATGATGTGTTCAAAGTTTAGTGATTATAATGTTGTCTCTTCTATGTGAATTATGCAAGGATTTAGAACAACAGTTAAGATAATTTTTAGTGTCAAAAAAGCACCTGGAAGGGGAACCATTGGACCTGTTATCAGAAATTACAAAAAAAGAATCACATCTGAACTAGCATTTTAGGATGAAATCTAAACATGCAGGTTCAGAGATAATCCATCATGATACCTCAGTTTTTAACAAATAATTGAGTAAAATAGAATTATGCTTCCCCAATACATATACATGGTCAGAAATTTAATTTATCTCCTCTACCTTACAGTTTTTTCTCTTCCCCTTTCCCCTCTCTTTTTCTAATACTTCCTTTATTTTTTTTTCTGCCTTTCATAAATTGTTCTTACCACAAATCTAAATTGATGACCTGAAATTTTTTTACATTAGGCTACGAACTGCATGAAATATGGCTGAGGTTCTTTTAGGCCCAGTTTTGCAAAGTGCTTTGCCCCAAAAAAGTCAAGATGTTAGACACAACCAAGCAATTGAACTCCATTCCATTTACACATCTTTGTCGTGTCTTTAATCATATGGCTGTGGCTGTTATCATGATTTATTTTATCCCCTTTGTGTACAGTTCTGCACAAAAGAGTGATAATAGAAATCTGATATGGTGACAGAAATTTGATCTTGTGTGAATGATCTCCACAAACAAATCTCATACCCATCATTTTTGGAATTGGTATCAACTAAATAAGGGATCNTGTGTACAGTTCTGCACAAAAGAGTGATAATAGAAATCTGATATGGTGACAGAAATTTGATCTTGGGTGAATGATCTCCACAAACAAATCTCATACCCATCATTTTTGGAATTGGTATCAACTAAATAAGGGATCCTGAATTTCTTGTATGTAATTTCTAGGTGTGTGTTTGCTTGTACACTGCTTTTCTTTTCAAAGGATGCAGAGCTAAGTGCACTATTGTTCTCTCCAGAAGATCACATAATCAAATATATTATAATTATCCACATCAAATTAGGTAACATGAAAGACAAGTTTTGGCAGAAAAAAATCTACTGTGAGTCATCACTCTCTGGGCCAGTTCTACTGTTGAGATAAGCAGACCTTCCTTAAATAATTGTATATAAATGAAATATTTTGGGAAGGGGTGTTTTTGGGGTTGTTCAGTTGTTTTCCATAATTTTTAGACTTTATATATGTCATTTATGAGCTTTGGTGGCGCAGTGGTTAGAATGCAGTTACTGCAGGCTAACTCTGCACATTGCCAGCAGTTTGATCCTGCCTGTATCAAAGTTAACTTAGCCTTCCATCTTTCCAAGGTTAGTAAAATGAAGACCCAGATTGTTGTGGGAAATATTCTGACTCTGTAAACCACTTAGAGGGGGCTATAAAACACTATGAAGTGATATATAAGTCTAAATGCTATTGATATATATGTCAATATTGGGTCTTATGTCTTATCCTAGTAAGCACACCTGTTGTGATT